>PISX010002783.1:72640-151479 GCA_004024625.1 Mellivora capensis | reverse complement strand
TAAATAAATAAAATCTTAAAAAAAAAAAAAAACTTAAGGGACGCCTGGGTGGCTCAGTGGGTTAAGCCGCTGCCTTCGGCTCAGGTCATGATCCCAGGGTCCTGGGATCGAGCCCCACATCGGGATCTCTGCTCCTTGGAGAGCCTGCTTCCTCCTCTCTCTCCCTGCCTGCCTCTCTTGCCTACTTGTGATCTCTGTCAAATAAATAAAATCTTTAAAAAAAAAAAAACTTAAAAAAATTATAAGCGTGAATTTTACCTTTTTTTCTTTCTTTTTCTTTTTTTACTTTTTATAATGTTGCTATTAAAAAAATTGAAAATAATGGCTCAGTTTTCGGAGCATCGGATTTCTATCATTCACCGCAAATCTAGAACGCTGCTGGCCAAGGCCCTCCCTGATCAGTAGCCCAAATTCCGTGGGAATGACTTACTACTGCAGAAACAAAGCAATCATTTCCCAGCACTATCTGCCATTGCGATGGACCAGACGGTGGAGGCATGACAGAGGGCAGACACAAAAGCCTGTTGGAGCATCTCCGTTGCTTGGCCTGAGATGCATTTGAGTCTCTCTCTTCTCCTCAATAAACTAAGCAAAATCTGCTGTGTCTACATTGAGAGGCCACGCCCTGCCGCATCCCACAGAGAAAGCTGCCCGGCTGTCAGCATCCTGCTCTGGGTGCTGATGGATGCAGCAGAGCCTGACACCCACACGGAGACCCAGGGAAGCCTGCCTCCCCAGGGGTAACTTTCCGCTTCCTCCAACCCACAGAGGAGCCTGGGGCCTGAGTGCTCTCTCTGTAACCGGGCAAGCTGGGTCCTAAAGCGACTGCTGGAGAGTTTACTTGTCCAATAAGCCACCTCTCCACCTCTCTTAATTCCCGCAGGAGTTCTGTTAGCTGGACATTAGGATGTTTCCATTAAAGGTACAGGTGGCCAGTAGGAACTTTGCTCCAGAAACTAAGGCCGTAAGAAATGTTAGTTTCTTCATTTCTATTAAATGGATTCAACCTTAACTTCTTGTTACTCTTACTTCTCATTCCAGTCCCCGCAGATGTTCAAAAGGCAGAGATGGTTCCCAGGTCACAAACAAAGGAGAACATTGGAGGTGGGACCCCTCTAGTTTTCTGTCCCCCCCACTCATAATCCCTGACATGTCATTGCAATGGCCCGCTGGGTACCTTGGAAAGTCTGCCTGTTGCCTCTAGGGAGCCAAGCAGCCATTCCCTTCCCAGGTTTGGCCACTTTCCTGAGAGCTGGACTGTGACAACCCAGAACTCAAATTCTTGAGGCTCCTTCTAGAATTCCCAACCCACCAACTCTTTCCTAGCTACTGGAAAACATTTTTTTCTGTTCTGAGGCATTCTCCTCTCACTGAAAAGCAAGACAAAAACAGAACAAAGAATGGCAGCCCCCATTCCCTCCACCCCCGGCCCCACACCCTGCACACACATCCCATCTTCTGGGCAGGAGCTAGCATTATCTGCTAAATGACTTTAAGCTTTCAAAACAAAGCCCGGAGGGTGGGTTTGGATTCAGGAAACTCTGCTGTAGTCCTGCACCACAAACCTCCCAGCAAGAGAAGGACCTTAAAGACCTGAGTTTTCTGGAAATGGAGGCTTCAAGAAAAAGACAACAGACACAATGCAATTAAAATCTATAAATTATGCGGTTTCCACAAGTGGAGAAAGCAAGGTTCAGTGGGGTCACGTGACTAGCTCCATATCACATTTCTGGTGTCAGAGGAGGGACTCAAACCCAGGACCCCTGACTCCACCTAAATACATCATGTCCTGCCCTCCCTCCTCTGTGCTTTATCCCCAGAGGACCAGGGAGCATGGAAGCAGACCTGCCAGCTCATTGTAAGCACAGGCTGATGACCGTATGGAGGGGCAGCTGGACTTCAAGGTCCCCATCTCTATTCCCGGAAACACTGTCCTCAAAGGACATTCTTACGATTATGTGGTTACCACACTCCCGCTGACCAAGTTAGAACACACTTCCCTTACTTCTTGAGCATAACCGGGATTCTCTGGAACACTTAAGCAAGACTTGGTTAAGAGATGATGGAGCGCCCGGCTGGCTCAGTGGGTCAAGTACACCACTCTTGATCTCAGGGTCATGAGTTCAAGCCCCATGTTGGGGGTTGGGTTCACTTAAAATAAACAAAGGCAGACTTTGGGAGTGGGGAAGATTTATTTAAAATAATAAAGGCAGATTTTTTTTTTTTTAAGTTGAGGTTAACACATAGCTAATTAGATCATCTGATTTTCAAAATGTTTCTCCCAGCTCTCTACAGAAATGGTTAAAAAAAGAAAGAAAGTATTCAGTGAAACCCATAGGTGTTTCAGGGAGTCTACAAATATGTGATTTCAACTGCAGTTGGTTTTTTGTTTGTTAGTTTTTTTAATTGGGTCATTGTGGAAGGAAGCATTCATTAGAAAAAGCCAGTTTAGGGGAAGTGTGGAAATGCAGGGCTTTATTACTTTATGCAGTGGTAATCAGCCACGGTAATTGAATGGCTGATCAAAGTTCTGTATCATAAAACAATAGAACCAATCTTAAAATTGGAAATGATGTTCGCCATGTGAGTAGGCCCAACTCATGGGTCGCGCAGGAATATTCACTTGGGTATCTGTCTCTCTGGGCCGTGAAGTCTATTAAGGCTACAGAAATGGAGAGTGGTGGCTTATGTCCCCACAAGGAACAAGACCCACAGACCCTATAAATAGGTTCAGCAAAGGTTTCTTTTGAAACATTTTACTGAATACTCTTATCAAATGCTACACCAGTAAAAATAATTGAGGATCTACCTATAGAAAACATAGCTTAAAATATGAAAGAATATCCAATACAAGAAAATAAAAATCAAGTACACGGTCACGCCTGACAACACCAGGTGCCTGTTAAAAATTATATCAATAAAAACTGAGTTTCACAAACACAAGTTTGAATGAAAAAAAGCCAGACAAAAGAGTGCTTATTCAACAGTCCTACATATATGAAGTTAAAAACAGACAAAATTAGCTGTGGAAAACAGTTCAAAGGTTCCCCACCCCAAAAAATTAAAAGTGGAATTATCACATGACCCAACAATTCCGCTTTGGGTGTATATCCAAAAGATTAAAAGCAGCGTCTCGAAGAGGTCCTTTACACTAAATGTTTATGGAAGCAGCATTCACAATACTCAAAGATGGCAGTTACCCAAGTGTTCATCCATGGATGAGTGATAAATAAAATGTGGTTTATGTGTACAATGCAATATTATTCAACCTTAAAAAGGAAGGAAGCTCTGACACAGGTGACAACATGGATAGACCTGGAGGACACTATGCTGAGTGACATAAGCTAGTCACCATAGAGCAAATACTGTATGATTCCACCCATACAAAAATCCAAGAGTGGTCAAATTATAGAGCAGAAAGTCAAAACACAGTTGCCTGGGGCTGATGGCCGGAAAGGGAGGCGTAGGGAACTAGGAATGGGGTGTTAGTGCAGAATTTCAGCTTTGCAAGATGAAGACAGTTCGGGAGATGGATTACACAGCCACGTGAAAGTATGGAAAGCCACTGACCTCTACACTTAAACATGGTTAAGATGATAGATTCTCTGTCCTTTGCACTTTACCACGATTAATAGTATTTTTTACAAAAAGAGAGAGAGAGAGAGAAATCAGGCAAACTAAACCATGGTGTGAGATGCAGGATCATGGTGGAAAAGGGGACACAGGGTGGGCTCCTGGGCACTGGTCATGCTCTGTTTGTTTGTTTGTTTTTTAAGATTTTATTTATTTATTTGACAGGCAGAGATTACAAGTAGGCAAGAGAGGCAGGCAGGGAGAGAGAGGAGGAAGCAGGCTCTCCTCAAAGCAGAGAGCCCGATGTGGGGCTCGATCCCAGGATCCTGGTATCATGACCTGAGCCGAAGGCACAGGCTTTAACCCACTGAGCCACCCAGGCGCCCCTGTGCTCTGTTTCTTGATTGAAGTGCTGATCGTATGAGTGTTTTCAATCTGTGGATTTTCAGCAAATTACACATTTAGGCTTTTGGAACTCTTCTTAACTTTTCTTAAGCTTGTTACCCTTAAATTAAAAGTAAAAAAAAAAAAAAAAAGCATTAACAAAAATAAAAACCCAACTCTCCGAGGAAGGCTGCAAAAACACCAAGATAGTCTAAAGTCTGCTGTAGCATAGGATGGACCATGAGCTTTTGCTCACATTTTGTTCAATCATGGCTTCTGGAGCTCCCAAGTTCATGAAGCAACTTCTATTTTTGTTTTCATTGCCACTTCTGTTAATGGTCAAGACCACCTGATGATAAGCAGATTTTTTTTTTTTTTAAACTTTCTTTCAGGAGCCCCTACCCACAAAGGCTGCTCAGGCGAAATCCAGGCTTAGTCAGGCAGTCAGAGTGAAAAATGACTAGGGTGTGTGGGGAGCTCGTGGTGTGAGCTTTGTAGGGATTAGGCAAATCACAGGTGCACCCTTACCTGAACCAGCCAGCAGCTTACTCATTAATCAGGTGCTTACCAGGCAAGCACTCCAAGTTCCCCTCTCAGCCTGGCAGGCTGGTGGCTTTGGATTGGTTCCCAGTTTGGAGCTCCCCTGCCAGGTCCCCTTTTCCACTCCAGCCAAAACTTCTCCCTGCAGGTATCCAGACCATAAACCCCAGGGTTCTGTCAGATTCTATTCACCACTGGATTCCCCAGGCAGAGTTGACATCTCAGGTTTCTCCTCCCTCTCTCTGTGTGTGTGTGTGTGTATTTCCACACTTTCTCCAAGGTCTGCTCCCCCACACTATTCTCAAGTCTCAGGTTGTGATCTGAACGGGCTTCTCCATAAGAGGGCCCAGACTGCCACTCTCTGCTTCCTCGTGTTTCTCCCAAAGCTTTTATTTGTAATTTTCACCCAAATCCCTTCACTTACCAAAATCTAAGTCCAGAGAAGGCATGGGGTTGGGGGGGGAGGTCACAGAAGCCAATTCTACAGCTCATTTCCTTTTGGCCCTTTTAATCCAATCTTTAAAAAAAAATAATGTTATTGATGTTTTATAATACACTAAGCACCAAACACTTGAAATAATGGTCATGCCCTCTTCAGTCATCAAGGAGGATGCCGAGGCTCGGAGAGGTCCTTTGCCTCTGGTCCTACAAAAGGCATCAAAAAAGCCAAAATGTAGGCTCGCCTGGGTCTGGCATATGACTCTGTTATATGGGTTGTACTGGGAGCCCCTCCTACATTCTGACGAGCTGCGGTCCTACTGTTGAGTACTTCCGCCATTTTCTCCCAGGAAATGTCAGGCTGTTTGGAACTTGCCGGCTTCCTCCAACCACTGTTAGAACATTAACAGGGGATCACGGAATGTCAGGGATTTAAAGACCTCTCTGAGGTCTTCTGGTCATACTCTTTTGTGTCAAACATCATCTCTAAGCCCAGGGCCCTCTGTTGACTTCCAATTTTACCCAAAAAAACCAGCAGATATGTGCAGCTCAGGAGGAACCTGGCTTTGGGGAAATTCTTCTCCAGAGTTGGCCCTGGCCTCGTAGAAGATGTTCTGAAAGCAGAAAGTGAGTAGCTGCTGAACAAGGCAGAGAAACATCTCTCTGGCCACACTACACCATCTTTAAGTTGGGGGAAGAAGGTGCGGTAGGGAACCAAATCTTGAGGTAGAACAGAATAACTTGAAGTTATCTCTGACCCAGCTCTGTTCCCTGGAGGAAACCAGCAGTAAGAGCGAGCTTTACCCTTTACGTGCCAGGTGCTCTCGGCTCTGAAGCAGGACCAGCTGTCTCTGTCAAGCCTGTGTTGGATGGCACAAGGCTCTCCCTTTACAAAGCCACTGCCTACATCTGGGGCTGAGTCAGCACCATCAAGCATCCAGAGACAAATAAGGCCAAAAAATTTCAGGTCAGTTCTTTCAAATGAGAGGACACTTTCTTTACTTTCATGTTTCAGAATTTGCTCCAGATTTTCAGAAGGCGGGGGGGGGCGGGGAGAGAAAACCTCCATTCTTTACAGTTAAGCGGGGGAAAGATCTGTTTCCTAATGACAGACAAGCCTGGGCAACTGGAAAGCCAAATAAAATTTTTAAAAAATTTTAAGTGCTTCTTTTCCATTTCTGCAAGGGAGGGAAAATGGTCTAGCTGCTTCCATGTCCTATGAAAACCCAGCCCGTTAACTCACAACTCCATCCTACCTTCCCCACTTCCTGGTCCCCTCACCTCTGGACAGGGCAGGGGAGAGCCGCGGCTTGCCCCCACTACCCCCAGGACTCAACTCCCCAGGACTCGGTGCACCATCTCTGTGACCACTGGCCCCAGTTTAAGAAGAGCTGGAGAAGACCAGGCCTGCCCCCTCTTTTACACTAACCCTCCACACCCTGCCCCCCGGAAGCTCCTCTGTAGCAAACATTCTAGCCTTGTGAACACTAACTTGAGTCCTGCTTCCTGCCAAGCAGCAGAACTCAGAGCACGGGCTTGGGCCTGACTGGGGCCTATTGGAAGGAAATAGCGAGTTCCTCTTTTTTAACTGTTTTCCATCATTTCGGGAGACAAGCCTTCCAGCTACCAAAACAAAATGTTTCCCAGGTTCTCCTCCCACACCTACGAACTTTGCTCCTTGAGGAAGCTCCAGATTCCCCTCGAAACAGAACTGGACCATGTCCAACCAATTTCTAGGATTCCAAGAGGCTCATGTGCTCTCCCTCCCTTTCTTTTTGGCTTTCGGGTTGGCTCTCAAAGCTCCACCGGGGACTCTGAGGGGCATATCAGCAGACTCAGCCCTGTCCTCACCAGAAGGCCAGGAGGAGGAAGCCCCTTTGGTGTGCACAGCTCATGGGCGCTGTGCTCACCTCTCCCGACGCAGAAAGGAGACTTCAAGGGAGCAGGTAGAAAGGATGGGTGATCCTTTCCTCAGCTTCTAGTGAGGGTGGTCCAAAGAATATTCCTGTGCTAGAAGAACCCAGTTATTCCATCTCTGGCAGTGAAACGTTGGAGAATTTCGTTCTTAGCCAGGCATACCAAAGCTGCCTGACTCTGGACGTTCCCCACATCCCCTCACCTGGGCCAAGAGCAAAGACCAGTTCTCTGAGCTGTCTGCAGGGAAGCAGCCAGCTTGCTTGGAAGGAGACCTGCTGGAGACCCTCCTCGAAGGCCCCGGGGCATCTGTTCCCAATAGACTGAAGACTCAGAGGCAGGAGCCGCTAGGGGGCGGCATGTGCTAACTCATAACTCAGAGCAGCTCCTTTTTGCAATTACAGGGTGCCTCCCAGAGCACCAGCACTAGGGTTCCAGAGTCAGCAGAAAAACAAGTTAGAAAGACACAAGGGGAGGGGCGGGGTGGGAGACGGAGAAACATCCCTTGGAGCCCAGAGTCGTGCCAGTGAGTCGCTGCTCTGGAAAGAGCCAGGCGGCGTGTCTTGGCACGTGCTGGGAATATAAAACTATAGACATACAGGCTTCTGAGAGAAGCCGACTCCTGCTGCCCCACTAGACAGCATCTGACGGGCTCCTTGGCCTCCAGGCAGAGAAGCCAGCATGAGTGCCCAGAGCTGAGAACAGAGCAGGGTGTGGGGGGACACGGGCAAGATGCCCCTCGTCACTTCACTCTTCAGCCTTCTGGAATGAGAGGACAAAGGAGCTCTTTGATGCTGGCAGACACTGGGGGGTACGGCTGGATTTTACAAGGAAGGATGAAATCCGATCTCTCCAATCGGGATAGATCATCTTTGCCTGTCTATGAGGTGACCCAGTTCTGCAACCAGCGCTTGGCTCTGAACCGATGTGTATCACGCTCCCAGCTCAAACACCTCGGACCTTGCCAGAGAGGTAAGAACGTGGCATCCTTCCACAAGACAGACACAAGCTGGCACCTGGGTGGATACCTCCTGTAGGAACAGCTCTACATCTCGACGGGCTCCCGGCAACGAGGATTGGCTTTTGTCCCTCCTCCCACAGCACACCTTTCTGATTCACCAAGGGTCCCACCCAAAGGGAGAGCTCGGGCATGCTGAAAGGAAAGAAACTGGAGCTGTGGGGCAGGCCTAACCTGTGTCCAGGTCCCCAGAGACAGAGCCGTGGACCTTGGGCAGTCTTTTTCATTTCTTCCCACGAGCTCTTCAGGACAGCACTGATTTGGGATGCCATGGGACTTGGAGATCTTTGAATGACCATGACTCCAAAGGAGGGCAGATTCGAGGGTTGAGCTGAAGGTCACAGGTGACCAGATGCCCAGCACTGAGCTTTCACTATGTGCACAGGCCTCAGGGTCCTCACTCCCTTCTCCTCCCATCGTCTACCCATCCCCCAACCCCCCAGACTCCCTTTCATTTTCTCTCCTTCCCGAGATCCATCCACTCTGGCCTCAGAATGCAGCAGGCGTGGCCCTCACTAGTCCCTGCACTGTAATTCCTTCCTCCTGAAGCTATGCCTGACCTTTCCCTATGGAGAGATTACTGTTGATTGAGCATCATTCGCAAACAGTTCTGCCCACCAAAATCCAGGCTCAGGACCAGAGCCGGCAGGGTAGCATGACTGACGGTGCCAGGACCTCTGAGCACCCCCAGTTCTGCATGCTTGGCCATTGGGGTCTGCCTCTGGACCTTCCTCCTCCTTCTTCATTCAATCTAGTGGTTTCAAGTGAAAAGGACGAGAGAACCTCTACACTGGGGACATGCTAATAATAGAAGTAACACTCACAATCTAGAATAGAATGCACTTGGAACTCAATGGGGAACTTCACGTTGCTGGGAGGGCTTCCAATTTCCAACAGTGTTGGGCTAGGTATTCAGACTCACTTTCCCACTAAAAACAGTGTCAAGAGCTGGACAAAATGGGAAAGAACTCCAAGTCTTTCTGTTTTATTTCTTCAACACGGAGAAGTAGAACACTAGCCATTGGTGCTGGGAATGATGATGGTCAACCATTCCTCTCCAACAATATCAGCATCAGAAACAAACTTACTGGGGCTGTGATTCAACCATTAAACCAACCCTTGCAGTTTTCATAAAATTGCTTTTACAGGTTATCGAAAACACCAGCCAGGCAAAAATTATGTTGTTTGAGTATTGATATGATTCATTTGTTTGTTTAAGACTAAGTCTACCAACCTAGAGAAGACAGCTCTGTTCTAACCCTTTGGGGCCTCTTCTGGTCCACCTCGCTACTGTACCGTTCCTGTACAGAGACCTCTGTAGAAACCGCCCATCTTTATTTGCAACCAATGGAGGAAACCATTCAACTCCACTCCAACCCCCAGCCCATATCTGTACCAAACTCTCAGTAGATACTCTTTTGACTTCAAATGTTACATTTTTAGTCCCACTCACCAGTGAGATCTTATCCTAGACCCTCTGTCTAGATTTGGGACACATTCTTCAGCTCCCTGAGCCTGTTTCCTCTAAAATGGTAGTAATCATAGCAAGTACCTCATACTGTTGGAAGGATTAAATAAGATAATGCAGATAAATAATCAGCCACCTTATACCCAGCCAATTTGTGTTAATTGTTACTATTGTTATTAGTGTTAGTATCAATCAGAAAAGGTTATCTCCGGCATCAACCAAAAATCCAATGTCTGAATCTCTTCTGAAACATTCCACCAAGTACTTAAACTTTTCCAATGAGAGGGACATTCTTCTGCATGAAGCAGTCCAGTCCATCTTTGAACACCCTTGACTGATCCAAAGTTCCTTCCTCATATGTTCAAAATGAAGTCCAGGGCACCTGGGTGGCTCATTTGATTGAGTATCTGCCTTTGGCTTGGGTCATGGTCTCAGGGTCCTGGAATCAGCCTGTGTCAGACTCCCTTCCCAGTGGGGAGTCTGCTTCTTCCTCTCCCTTTGCCCTCTCGCCCCCACCATGTTCTCTCTCTCCCTCTCAAATAAATAAATAGTCTTTTAAATAGTTTTTTTTTAAATAATAAATAAAAATAAAATAAAATAAAAAACAGTCTTTAAAAAAAAGAAAAGAAAAGAAAAAGTGAAGTCCAACTCTAGGGACTTAGTCCTCCTTATTGGAGCCAAACTCTAATCTCTCTTTTTCAATATTTGAATATGATTATCACATCTTTTTTTCACCTCCCTATCTATCCCTATATCTTTCACCCCTTCTGGCACAGTGTGGTCTCAAGTCCCTCACCATCCCAGTTGCTCTTGGCAAACATGGATGGTGGCTATTTCCCTCTTAAGTGTGATGCCTGACCAGCACATCTCCCTCCAGACCCTGAGTTTCTCTGATGCAACCTCAAGGGGCCACACCTAGTGGCAGCTCCTTCATACTCTATTCTTGGCTAAAACCCTTTTAAGTCTTCTTCACTGCTCTAGCCACATCTCCCCATCCTGGTCTTGAGCCATTTATTTTCTCACCCAAGTGAAAAAAGGGACATACTTTCTTCTTAGATTCAGCACATCTGCAAGCCTTCCAAGACATGTTCAGGTCTTATTGAGAAGCCAACAGATTTGGTAGAGTGGCCTTTATGACTTCATATGGGTGACATACGATGAAAGTGTTGGACAAGCCGTAGCTGGTGAGCCCTCTCTTCTGGGGTGGAAGGTGGTCAGCTATGATATTGTGAACCTTGCCCAACAGTTCTCTCCTCCAGGGAGAGAATATACCCACTGTCTCCTGTCTCTGAGCCATCTTCTACCCGCTCTAGGGCTTCTAAGTGAGTGGTAAGCAGGACATCAAAAGCCTTTGGGAGAAGGGGTAGGGAAACATTCATGGGAGGAAGGAAGAAAAAGAAGAAAAAAACTGAAGCACACAAGTGTAGTAGAACAACAACAAGAGTGAGCAAAGCAGGGACAATAAAGAAGGAAAAAAACACAAATTAAGACAAATAATTTGCTACGTTAAAAAGGGAAGAAGGAGAAAATGTTGGAGGAAGTAGAGAAAGATTAACAAAGAATTTTAAGTGCAGCCACTATGGAAAACAATATGAAGCTTCCTTAAAAAATTAAAAATAGAACTAACATATGACCTAGCAATCCCACTTCTGGGTATATACCCAAAGGAAATAAATTAGGTTCACGAAGAGTTATCAGCATTCCCATGATTTATTCATAATTGGCAAGACTTGGAAACAACCTAAGTGTCCTTTGGCAGATGAGTGGATAAAGCAAAGGTGATGCATGCAGGTGATGAAATATGATCAGGCCTTTGAAATAAGGAGATCCAGGGGCACCTGGGTGGCTCAGTCGGTTAAGTGTCTGCCTTTGGCTCAGGTCATGATCCCAGGGTGCTGGGATCAAGCCCCGTGTCAGGCTCCCTGCTCAGAGGGGAGCCTGCTTCTCCCTCCACCCCACTCATGCTCTCTCTCTCTCTCTCTCAAATAAATAGATAAAATCTTAAAAACAAAACAAGACAAAGAAGGAGAACCTGCCTTTTGCGACAATATGGATGGACGTGGGGGATGGACTGTGCTACATGAAGTAAGCCAGACATTGAGAGAGACAGTCTCTATGATCTCATTTCTACGTGGAATGTAAAATAGTCAAATTCATAGAAGCAGAGAGTAGAACAGAGGTTGCCAGGGGCAGAGGGAAGACAGAAATGGGATGATGTTGGTCAAAGGGTTTCAGTTATGCAAGATGATGAGTACGTTCCAGAGATAAGTTCTAGAGATCTAATGCACAGCATGGTGACTAGAGTTAACAGTATTTGAAAGTGGCGAAGAGGAGAGGTCTCAAATGAAATCTTCGCACTCCACGCTCGCTCACACACACACAACTGTAACTACGTAGGGGTGGTAGATACGTGCATTAGCTTGACTGCGGTGGTTTTTTCACAATATATACATATATCAAAACTTCAACTTGTATGCCTTCCATATACACACTTTTTGTACATCAGCAATATCCCCTGAAGCTGTTTAGAAAAAGAATTTTAAAAATGACAAGCAGAAAGCGCAGTGTAAGAAGACCAGCAAGACAGAAACGAGGAAGGGCCACAGAAAAGGCAGACCATGATGCTTGTCATAGGGCCAGTGCTGCCAGATTGAGACGTCCTCCAGGTTGGCCCTCCCGCCCAGAGATGAGAATTGAGCACAGGCTTTCCATTCCTGCTCCCAGCATGGCTGATGGTGACCACCTTCAGACAAAGGCAAGAGCTTCCCAACCAGGACACATTTTGATCTAAACATTGGTTGCAAAGCTGCATATTTGCACTTCTCAGAGGTCTCTGGGAGTAAGAAATAGACACACCAGTCTTCGCTGAAAGCAACCTCCTGGGAAGGAGGGCCTGGAGTGAAAATCAGCCTTGAAAACAAACACGGATCCTACTCCGTTGTATAACTCGGCCCAAGCCCTGCACCTCGTCTTGTCTGAGGCTCTCCAAACATTTGTGGAATGCAGCTTTTTGCTAGTTGCTTACTGAATAGACAGGTTCACTTGGAAGCAGAGCTCTGCGTGGTCTGTGAACCAGTCCCAATCATCGGGGCAAGGGGGAATCTTAGCTATATGCCATATTCAGTGGCCAGAAATGCCTGCTGCCTCGCGTGGGCATTACACGTCTGTCTGCTTTCCTCTGGAAAACGGCAATAAATAAGAGGATAACGGTAACACATTCATTCCCATGAGATTTCATTGCACTGTGAAAGCAAGGCCATTTCCTTATATGTGCACCACTCCTTAGGTCATACTCACTGAAGTTTGATACGCTTGCTAGATCCGCCCCACAGATCTGTAAAACCAACCAAAATAAGAGTATTACAGAGCACCAAATGTTCAGAAGCCATTTCTTTAGAGCAATACTCCCTCAATATTTTTGTGCGCAACACAGAGCAAAAAGCCACGTTTTACGTCTTTGTCTAGAACAGATTCACACCCATGCGCGCGTAGCTGAAACAAACATTTTATTTCACTGACGATACGGGGACACGTACAATCCCACGACAAGGTCTGGGATTTTCCACTGTTTCATTGTTTAAGTACTGGATGTAACTTACTCACATGTGACAATTCACAGCCCGAAAAACATTGACTAGGGGGCGTCCAAATCAAGAAGACAGGCTGAACGTACACGTGGATCACCTCTCCCTTAGGAGATCCTATTAAAACGGTACTAAAGGAACAAAATTGCATGAGCCCACAAGGACAAAGAGCAGAGAAGGATATCAGCAGGTAGGAGACTTAAACAAGTTTCTGGAAGACAGAGCATGAGGCTTCCATCACAGTGAATCGCGGAAAAACCCACATTGCTACAGCAGACGTTTTGGTTGTCTACCAATAGTCCTTGCCTTATTGTTCCTTTTAATAGGATTCAAATTGTTTTTAAAATCCTCACATTCTACTGCAAAGCCAGATTGTCAGAGAAGACCAACCTCATCTTCAGTTCCAGGGCGTAGATCTCGTTGAGTGAAGGGCGATTATATTCATTTTATTCCCCTTGAAGGGTGATTTGTTTCAGAAGGGGTGTAACAATTAATTTGGGACTTTGGGCCATGAAGAAAAGTCTGCCAAGGAAAGGGACTGATTCTAGGAGTTACCCCATGTACTCTGGCAGAATTTTGCGGGGAGGGGGGTGGGTTTAAATCCTGGACCCCTAATGATATAAGTCATCAGAGGAACCTGACTCCAGTACTTTTTATTATGCAAGATAATAAGTTCACTCATATATGAGCCACTTTTAGTTGGGCTTTCTTTAGTATCAGCAAAACATCCCAACTAACACTCCAAGGCACATCACTGTAAAATTCTAGAACACTAGGGACAAAGAGGAGATTCGAACTTCCAAGGAGGGGGAAAGACAGGTAATGCGCAAAAAAACATAAGAATGAAAATGGTTTTGGACAGCAAGTACACCATTGGATACTAGAAGAATAATCAATGACTTCAATATTCTAAAAGAAAACCATTTCCTACCTTGCATTCTGTAAGCGACCAAACTACTAGTCAAGAATGAAACCAGGTAGAAGCATTCTTAGACATTCAAGGATTAAGAAAAGTATCTTCCATGCACCTTTTCCTAAGACTAGTAGTTGATGGGTTTCAGGGGAAGAAAAGAACAAAAAGGACGAATAAGACAGGATGGGGATCTAGGAAGCAGTGACCCCAATCAGTAGGGTGGGAAGGATGCCAAGTATGCTGCAGGTCTCGAGAATAACCAGTCCAGTGGGAGCAGAAAGATGGAGAGATCCAGGAGAAAAATAATCAGGCTTGACAGAGTAGATAATGTGGCAGATCCTAGTGACAAAGCGATAATCAAGAAGTTAGAGATATAATATTAATGATTTATTGCTGCATAACAAATTGCCCCAAGACTTACAGATAAACATTTATTATCTCACAGGTTCTGAGGGTCAGGAATCTGGGAGCAGCTTAGCTAAGAGATTCTGGCTCCGAGTCTCTGATGAGGTTGCAAGCAAGATGTCAGCTGGAGCTCCCGTCGGCAAGCGTGGCTGGGACTATGGGCTCAGCTTCCAGCACGGCTCACTCACACAGCTGTCAGAAGAGGCCTCAGTTCTTGCCGGCTGTGGGCAATAGGCTTCAGTCTCTTTCCACATGGACCTGTCCATAAGGTTGATCATGTGACCTGACAACATGGCTCCTAGTTTTCCCTAGAACGAGCCATCCATGGGAAAGACCAAGGAGGAGGCTGTGATGCTTTTTATGAGCTGGTCTGAGAAGTTTCACACTATCACTTCCAACTTATTCCATTAGTTAGAAGCAGTTCACTAAGCACAGCCCACACACACCGCAAGTGGTCTCCATATTGAAGGGAGGAGGGTCAAAGGTATTTGGACGTATTTTTAAACTGCCACAGACACGTCTATAAAAAAGAGCACGTAAGCAATGAATGAGACAAACAGGTAACTAAAAGGAAGACAAAAGGCCACAGAAAAAAATAAATATAACACACCACTCAGATTTGCTATGAACAATAGTGACCGCTTCGATTGTATAAACAGTGATGACTGATTTAATTAAAAACAGTGATATGGCTGTATGAGGAGAATGGGAAGAGATGAATTGCAAAGAGTAAGAGGGCTGACTTCTTATTAATCCTAAGAGGAAGTCAATAGGTCTGGCCTATAATTGATAAATCAAAAATAGCACTATAATCAAGAGAGTGTGGTATTGGCAAAAGAATGAAGAAATGCATCGGTGGAACAGATGCCTTAGGATCTTGACCCCTCTTCGAATCCCCATACACATCTGCCCTTCGAGTCCCCATACACATCCCTCTTTCCTACACCCAGAGGACACCAATGAAAGCAACTCTGGACCAACTATGCCAGAAACACCTCAGTCTGCCATCCAGCTGGGCCCAGCAAGCTCATCTCCCTCAGTCCCAACAGCTGACCAGATATGGTCATCAAGCCCACCCTTGTCATCCACTACAACAGGTGGTGGCCTTGCTGCCTATTTAAGTGCAAAAGTAAGGCTCACCAGGCATGAATTCCCAGGATGTTGGCTGGCCCACCCTTGCCTTCTCCCCAGGCTCAAAGGATGAGTCCTACCTCTCCTGCCCTGCTGTGGGCTCACCTGCATACCTGCCCTCCCTCCTAGAGAACCCCCTCCCTGTTTTATCATCTTCTTCCTCCCTTCTCCCTAGGTCTCATCATCTAGATTCTTCCTAATTAAAACTAAAATGGTAATCAACACAAACAACATGTTCTCCTGGCCACAGAGGAATCACACAAATAGTCCCCCAGGTGGGGCCATGACACAGAGATGACTTTCACTGAGCGATGGGGGTGTTTCATGCGGGCACAGGGGTGAGGCTGGATTTGAAGAGTCTGACCTCTTTTGGTGTGTTACTCCCTGGTCTGTTCCTGGCACTCCTGACCTCCCTCCCGACACACATCTAGAGAAACAGGTCATCTTCTTAAAGCGAATCCCGTGACAATCCCCCACTCCAACCTCTGCAAAACCAAGCAAACAGAAACAAGCTGATCAAACCCCTCCTCCACCCCATGGGCTCCCTCTCCTTCTGCCCACTGTCCCTGTCTTTGCCAAATTCTCTCAGAGCAGCTTCACTTAGTGTCTCTGCTGTTCCCTTTCTAGCCCCTGTGGGCTGGCTTCTGCCCCCTCTCCCCAACCCAGCTCCAATTAAAGTCACCAGTTAGTGCTGGATTTCCAAATCCAATGGGCACTTTTCTTCTCATCTTAATAACCATCTGCTCTGTGTTGACTCATCACTCTTCCTTCTTGGAATTTGCTTCTCCTGACTTCCATAACCCCCTCACCCCTGGCTCTTGCCCCCCCGCCCCCCAACAATGACCTTGCCTTCTCGGTCGGCTTCAAGAGCTCGCTTACCGCTCTTATCTGTTAGATTGTCCCCAGGGCTCCTTGTTGGTTGTCTCTATGTCTCACTGTACACACTATTGTGAACACTGACCTTCAACACACTTTCATATTCCCCACACACCCTCATGGCTCCCCAGGCTGTATTTTGTCCCAGTTATCTGCAACAAGTTTCCCGAAAGGGGATGAAATCTGAGGCTCCAGTCCAGGGAGTGATCTAGGTACCAGCAAAGGCCAAATACTCAGGAGGAATAAGAAGGGGTTCGGATAGCGCTGCTGGACACAGGGCCTGGAGCTGTGGGCCCCCTTGGTTTCCTTCAGAAGACTTCTATGAGCCTCACACAATCAGTGGGATTTGGAGCTCACAGGTGTGGACAGAGGACGGTTCCATCCTGGGCTCCACATAGTTCTAGTTTTGGGCTCACCCAGATGGTAAATCAAGTTGCCGCAGGCCTTCCTTGCTTGGCCCACAGGCTCCACATCAGACCACAATAAACACCCCCAGCTGTTCTGCACATATGTTCTGGCTTTAGCCACCCTAGCACAGTTTTAAACTCTACAGTACAAACATGCATCTGTTTTCAGCTTATTTGGGGACAGGGGAAGGGGGAGGCTATTTGAGGCATTTTCTATGAAGCATCCACTGGACTGCACATTGTCACCCTTTAATTAGAACAAATAAAAACCACGGTTGCTGTGTAGAATAGAAACTTCATGAAACCCTATAAGCATGAACAAAACGGTCTTCTGCAACCTGCATCCTTGTAAACGAGCATCACTGAGTGACAACCAGACCGTCCACTGGTTAGACATATACCTAGAAGCATTGTGTAAAGTGAGCTCTCAGAACTCCATCATTTAGAATGTACTAGAAACTAATGTAACACTTGAGGCAACAGGGCCCGAATAGAAAAACAAATCATTCCGGTTTAGTGACTAATAATAAGATAATAAGGTTCTACCTACTGTAAAAATGTCAACAAGTCGGGAAAATGTTCTCTGAGAGCAGAAAATTTGAGGCAGATGATGAAAAAGATGGAAATGGGGAAGTTGGGAAGACTGCTGCTGGTCTCGGGTCAAGATGGTAAGCGGGTTTTGTAGCACGTGTGAATTCCCATCAACTACAGGCAGCTACCAGGGAAACCTGAAGGAAACTGTGGAGCTGCTCTGGGCTCAGAGGACAGACAGATGTCAGACACAGGGTGCAGACAAAGGGACGATGCATCCATGACTCAAGTTCTCCCGGCACTAGTGGGCATCCACACACAGGTCAGAAAATGATCACATGTTAGTTAGTGTTAATAACACGGGCAGCTAACTATTGTCTCCTATATGACTCCCAGATGGCTGTCCCAGCCCCGGCCTCTCTTCGTATCTCCACCCCCATACATTCAACTGTCTCTTTAAAACATCCCCGTAGGCGTCGGGGCACCTGGGTGGCTCAGTGGGTTAAGCCTCTGCCTTCGGCTTAGGTCATGATCCCGGCGTCCTGGGATCGAGCCCCCTATCAGGCTCTCCGCTCGCTCGGCAGGAAGCCTGCTTCTCCCTCTCCCACTCCCCCTGCTTGTATTCCCTCTCTTGCTGTGTCTCTCTCTGTCAAATAAATAAAATCTTTAAAAAAAAATTTAAAAAAAAATCCCCGTAGGTGTCTACAAGCATTTCCAATCCAATGCATCAAAAACCGAGCTCTGAATCTCCTCATTAGACTCGACCCTCCTCCACCCTCCCTGTTTCAGTGGTACCACCATAGTCCACTCAGCTGCTCACACCAAACTCTAGCAAGCATCCTTGATTCTTCCCACTACGTCACTACTAGACCCCCGAGCCCATTTGTTGTTCTCCATGTTCATGGTTCTACTGCTTCCAAGCCACCATCATCTCTCGCCTAGATTTCTAGAAAAGCCTCCTAGGTTGTCTCCTTGCTTCCATTCTTGCCCCTGAACCCCTAATTGATTCTTCACACATCAGACAGAATCACCATTTTAAAGCCAAAATGGGATGGCTTCCAACAGCACTCAGGGTACATTCTGGCTTCCGGAAGATGGCCTTCTAGGGCAGGGGGGGTCGGGCCCCTGCTTTCCTCTCCTCTCTCCTGCCAGCCCTTCAGCCAAACAGAGAAGTCTCTGCCTATGCGTGTTTCATTCCCACGGAATTCTCCTGCATCGGCAAACACATTCCAAAGGAAAAACCACGTTCCCTTTCAGACTAAAATGCAAAAGAGGGTTTGGCTTAAGAAGGCCACACTCCAAGCCAATCTTGTAAAAATCTTTTGACTTCTTTAAAATTCTTGAAAAGCAATGGCTGGTCCACAGCCAGGCTCCCTGGCCCAGTACTCCCCACCCGTGTCCCTCCTGCACCATTGGCTGCCTCTGGTCAACGCCACAGCTGGGCTCTGCCCCTTCAGAAGCCGATGCTCCAGCAAGGGTGGTGGATTTATGGTGCAAGGTTACACGGTGCATAAATCTGGGCCCCAGGAATCAAGGACTGTGACATTTTTACAGCCTCCTCCTCCAAGCCCCTGCATGGATATGAAGCAACTGGAGGGAAAGAACATCTGGTTTCACTTTTTTATTCACTACCACAGCTCCCATCTGACAAAACCCCGGATCTTGCCAGGGTTCTGGTCCCTGGCTGAATGAATGAGCAGTGAGGTGGCATTCGGCTAGACATCTTGCTTTTCCTGTCTCATCATGGTGTAAAGAAACTACCAGAAATGAAAAGATCACCACCACTGCATTGAAAGAAAGTATTTGCTGGAATCAAGGCTCTGGTGGCAACCTGCCAGCTTGTGGGAAGACAAGGAGGGACATTTCTGGGAGAAGTGAGGGAGAGCCTTCGGGGCCTCCCTGTGAAAGGGGGCTCGAGCCAGGACTCATGTGCAATGCATGCTGGGACTTGTAGTCTGCAGGCCATGGCACAGGTTATAGAGCTCCTTTTATTTATTTTTTTAAAGATTTTTATTTATTTATTTGACAGACAGAGATCACAAGTAGGCAGAGAGGCAGGCAGAGAGAGAGTGGGAAGCAGGCTCCCTGCTGAGCAGAGAGCCTGATGTGGGGCTCAATCCTAGGACCCTGGGATCATGACCTCAGCCAAAGGCAGAGGCTTTAATCCACTGAGCCACCCAGGTGCCCCTATAGAGCTCCTTTTCACCACTTATCACCATAATCTGGGACAGGACCTTCCCAAATAATGATTACCATGGTGGCTCAAAGGTCACACTGGGAGCCATTAAATGGCTTCAGAGATAGGGGCTAGCCAAAGATAAGGAGCCACTCTGATTTGCTGCATGCATCTTTCTGGGCGTAGCTTATCTCATGTCCACCCTGGCTCAAGCAGCACCCCACCTCATGACAATGGACTTTCCTTTAATCTGATGGAGAATGCCATCATTCCAAACTGGAGCCAGTTTGGAAAAATGCACACCTCCTTGCCTGAGCAATCTGTAGCAGTCAAGGTAATATGCCAGGAGGATGATCAGAGCAACCAGAAACAGGTCCCCTTGAAGAAAGGCCCCCTGCAGTGAACAGAGCCAGTGGGTCTCCCACTCTCTAATTGGTACGTATGGCTCTGCTTGTCTAGATCCATTGATGGGAGCAGTAATCATCATCTCAAACTAGGCACTGGCCCAAATGGGGCAGGACAGAAAGCAAGCAAAATGAAGTCTAAGCTGAACACAGCACTGTAGCCTCGTAAGGACCACCAAAGCAGCCACTTCTGCCCACAGGTCTCCAATCCACTCTCTCCAGGATTCCCAAAGCACACAACAAGCCACCCCCGCTCAAAGGTCCTGTGAAGTCCTCAGGGCCTATAAAACAAGCTCTTCTCTACAAATTTGCTCTTTATAGCTCTTGCTACTCTTCCACTCCCACGCAAAATTCTAATCAAGAGTATTATTTGCTAATGCTAATAGTGGCCTTTTATTGAACACTTACTATATGCAGTGAGTTCTCCTTATCTCCCTTCATCCTCCATCAATCCTACATGGTAGGTACTACTATGTCCATTTCTCTGATGAGGAAACAGAGGTACAAAAGTTAAAGTCTGCTACCTCCTGCTATCAGCAAACCTGAAACCAAGCAGGTAGTTATGCTAGAGGTAACCACATAGCCAGGTGGACCGTCACCATGAAGACGCATAGTCTCCTACCTCCAAAGGGCCTCATGTTGCCTGGCAGGACTGGTGCATTGCCTCCCATAGTCTGCTCCCACAGTTTAATCTCATGACCGCTCACTGCCATCCCTATTTCCCTCAAGTTCACCTTCAGCAGTGACCCTGCACCCCCAGGGCTGCACTCTGGTCTCACATGAGGAACTTGAAAAACTACTGATGCCACTCTCCAACCCAGGGGTTCTGATGTCACAGGTTTGAGAGGTGAGCCTGCACATAAAGGAGACTTAGCCGCTCCCCCAGGTGATTCTAATGCATGACTAAAGTTGAGTACCCCTAACCTAGACTTATATGTCATCAGACAAACAACATTAATTGGGTGCCTTATCCAAGGGAAACCCCATCTTTTTAAGTACCTGTCATGGGCACCCAATCCTATCTTCCTATGAGGAAGAAGAAAGTATTCCACCAAAGATCAAAGGCAGGTAACTTCTCAAGGACCTCACTGACCCCTCTGTCTCCAATGCAGCCCTCCCAGAGGTGATCACATACACATTTTGTATAAGTGCCATATAGTGTACTGCCCTCTTCTATTAAGCCAACCTTCTTGAAAGATAGCACAGTGGATCTACTTTCTCACCTTCCATATATTCATTCCTCAACCCAATCCAATTTGACTAAATGTCACTAAGACATTTAGGCCAAGGTCACTGACGGTCCCCATATCACTGATTCCAGCCACCCACCAGGCCTCTTAGCTGTGTTCGATGCAGGAATCCACTGTCCCCTCTTGGCTCCCTGAGGCCATGGTTTCTGGATTTTCTCCCCACTCTCCGATCTCCCCATTCTCCATCCCCTTGGCCAGAAGGACCCCACATGTAGGAGTTCCCCTGAGCTCTGCCCTGAGCCCTTTGCCTCCCTGATTTTATGCCCTTAGCCTAAGTGATCTCACATATATCCACAGGCTTCATGCTTACAATCCCCAGATTAATGCCCCAGACCCACAAGCACAACTGCCAGTTTGAAACATCCATCTCACCATCCCCCGGGCACCTGACATTTAGCATGTCCTGACTCCACTCTTCCTCCTCCACATCATGTCCCTTCATTGTACCAGCTCAGTCTCATTACAGTACATTTCCGAATTCTGTTAGTCCTACTAACGTACCGTCTCTGAGTCTGCACCTTGTTTTCCCTGCTTTAGAGCTAGACTACAATCCACTGTCCTTTCTCATCTGGGTCACAAAATAACCTCTTATTGTAAAACCTCCAGAAAGGGATAGCAAAAGTATGTCCCCATGTTCTTTCACATACCTTCCTTTAACAGGCAGGGTCTAACTCCTTTACTCTTGAATGTGGGCTAGACTGAGTGGCTTGTGCCCAGCAAATAGAATGTGCAAATAGAATGTGATAGTTTGAGGTCAGGTCATGGAAGACATTGCCACTACTTAGTCAGCTCAGGTTGCTATCACAAAATACCATAGACCAGGTGGCTTAAATAATAAAACTTAATTTCTCCCAGTTCTGGAGGCCGGGAAATCCAAGACTAAGGTGCCAGTAGACTCGGTGTTTAGTGAGAGCTCTCTTCCTGGCTGGTATGATGGTTGCCTTCTCCCTGTGTCCTCACATGGCAGAGAGAGAAAGGGCTCTGGTCTCTTCCTCTTATAAAGGCACCAGTCCTTTCAGATGAGGGTCCCATGCTCATGACTTCACTTAACTTCAATTACCTTCCAATCCCCATCTCTAAGCAGCATAACATGGGGAGCTGGGGGTCACAACATGTAAACTTGAGGGAAACAGAAGTAGGCAGTTCATGACCCCACTTCGGCCTCACTCCCCTGGATCACCGGTTCTGGGGTAAGCCCACAGCCATGTCACAAGGACATTGACAGGGCCTGTGGCAAGGTTGATGTGGAGAGGAAACAACAGTCTGCCAGTGCCAAGCACCAACTTGGCACCCATGACAGTCAGCCAGCTTGGTGTCCGTTACCTATGGCCTCAGCTGGCGTCATAACAGCAACTCGCAGAAGACCCTGCGCCAGAACATCTCAGTTTAGCACCTCCAGAAATCCTGACCCAAAGGAAAATGTTCTGTTGTCCTAAGCCACTATATTATGAAGTAATTCATAGTACAGCAATGATAACTGAACCCCTCATCCCACTTCCCCCAGTCACAGCCAGAGCCACATTTTACAAAATGTGTGTTATGTCATTCTTTGACTTAAAATTCTTCTCTGGGTCTCGAAAGCCTCCAGACTAACAGTGAATCTCATGAAAACAGTGTCCAAGATTCTTTAGGGGCTGGCCTCTTGGCCTCAGTTCTCAAGAGCTCACATAAGGACTCTTTCCTCCGGCAGGCCAGAGTGATTTCATATCGGAGGCCCCTCAGCCAGAAATCATCCTTGAAGTGTTAGGTAATACTCCTGAGAGTTGTACAACCCTTTATCAATATGCTAATAAACGCTCACCCGTCCATTACCGGCTCTGACCTAGAAAAGTTTCTTTTGCAATATCTCCCCAGCATGGAACGGTACTACATGTGTGGGGGGCATTTGATAAGCAATTTTGATGGAAGAGAGGATAAAATGAATAGAAAAAATTACCTAAAATTGTCTGACTTCAACAGCAACCACTGAGTGAATCGAAGAGTACAATTCCATCAGACATTCTCAATCCACTCACCTAGATAAAACCAACCTTTTGGGGGAGACTCCCATTTCCGGAGGCTGGGAGCCTCGAAGACAAACTCTGTTTTGCATCTTCCCTTTGGCCAGCTGGGGAGAACAGCCCCGCTTGACAGGGCGATGCTCCTTGCTCCTCGCTGTGTCCCTGCCACCCTAGGCTTCCCCTCAGATGGACCAGATACCTGGGCGCCATTTTGAACTGATGGTAAACTTGGAACACTGAGATTTCAGGTTCAGAGTCAGTTTCAGGGATGTGCCTAAGAGAGGCGAGGATGGGTGGGTCTGAGAGAGGGAGTCCTGCCACAATTACTTCAACCACAGTGATTTGCTGGAATGTTGCAATTGCATAGACCCTGAGCTCTTTTAGATGTGTGAGCAGGTTGCAAGGGAGGGTAAAATGCAGGTAGCATTTTGTACTGTTCATCTGAGTGATCCATTTCTCACATGTGTTAGGAAATACCAGTTTTAGTCACGCACATGAAGAAAAATGTTTGTGAGTCAGGATGCCCGGAGGTCCTCCAGAACATCACTTAGATTGGTGGTTGCCTCATCAAGGTAAAGGACCTGAGGGTTTTTATACTTAGGAAGAACCTAGGGGAGCCTGGGTGGCCCAGGTACTTAAGCATCTGCCTTCGGCTCAGGTTGTGATCTCAGGGTCCTGGGATCGAGTCCCATGTCGGGCTCCTTGCCCAGCAGGGAGCCTGCTTCTCCCTCTCACTCTCCCTCTCTGCTCGCTCTCTCTCTTTTGCAAATAAATAAATATTAAAAAAAAAAAAAAACAACACCCTAAACTGCTCACCCTGGCAGGCAAGAGTCCACCGAGCTGGGGGTGGGGGCCTAGATGTCTCCAGCCTCCTCTGGTAGTCCCCCAGAGGCCCTCATCCCATCACCGGGGGCTGTCACTGGGCCTTCCTTCCATGCCTCCCGTGAGCTGAGGAACCTTCTTTCCAAGTCATTGTCATCTCCCCAAGGTCCCACTCCCTACATCACTTTTCCTGGGGAGCCCCTCATGCGGTGCAAGTCTGGCTTGAGCATGGAATTCGCATCAGCTAAAGAACTCCTCATCATAATAGCTAAGAAAGCGTGAAGAACTCTCCCTTCCTCATACCAAGATCTGTCCACTGGGCATTGGCAGAAGAGGTGGGGAGATGCTTCTTCTTTGCTTTCAGCTCTCTTCCTGAAATGAGTGCTCCTGAGTTTGCTCCACAGAAGACACAGAAGGAAAAACATCCAAACTCTCTGGTTTCACTAGAACGCTGATGGCTTCTTTTATCCTCGAGCTTTTTCTTGATTGTCTTTAATGAAGAAAAACTGGAAGACGTTAATGTCTTCAACACTGGGAGCTAATAACTCTTATGCGGCTACCTCACCTGGGAGAGTGGGTAGACTTTTGTGCCCTACTTAGGAACAGGAGGAGGGGCGGCCAGCAGGCCCACTTCAGTCAAGGGCAAATCTCTGGAGAAGGTTGTAGGAGAAAGTTCTTAGCTCACAGCTCACAGCAGCAAGGAATGGGTGCAGTTGGAGGGAGAATTTCAACAGATGCCCCAAGACCACCTCCTGCAGGGCCTGGGTACTGGTCTCCCATCATGAGGCTGGTGCACTTTTCACAACTCGAGCCTTCCCCTCACTGTGGACTGTTTTCTACATTCATCATATGCCACTCCTCTCGTTGCACTAGGAATACCTCTGCCTTGATGAGTCACAGCTAAAAAACAAACAAGCAAACAAAACAAGAAAGTGAGATAATCAGCCATAACACAGGCCAGGATGCTCCGTTCGGAGTCAGCATGAGTTAACTGATTCCACAAGGGAAGGAGGAGAGAGCCCTGGGGTGGCATTTGCCCATTCCTCTGGTGAAAATGCTTCTACCCTGGGTGACCAGCTAGCGACCCTTCTGAATCATTACAAATCAGCTCACAGGAATCCACACAGCACACCATTGCCAAATGCCTCCCCATCGTGCCCATCTCAGGGGTGTTGCGACCTGACCTCCCGTTATGAACTCTGAGTAGAGAAAATGAACACCCACCAGCAGACCCGTTCTCTGGAAGAAACCTGAAATAGTACACCAAAATCTGGACAAGGTGGGTATTTGTGAAGGAAATTACCTGAGCACCATGAAGAAACCAGTTCACAACAGGAGAAGGATGTCCCATGGCCCGGCCTGCGTCTTCGCATGGGGCTGAGCTGGGGGTTTGGGGAGAGTTTCTCGCATCTTTAATGTTCCTTTGCCCCCCAGAGGGGTCAGAAAGGTTCACAGGGAAGCTCGGTCACTCTAATCAATGGACGGCTGCCCTTGGTGTGCGAGGTAATTAGCGAACAGCCACACCTTCACCAAAGAGTTAGGTCAAAGCCCGACATGACCCCTGTAAGGCACCAGGACTGAATCCCATGCAGCTGAAGATGGAAACAGTCTCCAGCTAGACTGGATGGCAGAGGCCCCTGAAGCCTTATCTGGCCCCAGGTCCAGCCTCAACTTGGACCTGCCCCAGGTAAACTAGAAATTTCAGGGCTAGGCCAGGTACAAGGCTATGCAGACAGATAAGATACAGATTCCCATTCTCACCCACTACAACAAAGCTAACCGTCCCCCATCCCAGCCAAAGGGGCAGAAAAGAGACAAAAGCACCCCCTCTAGGTGACATCTTGAACGCCGATGCCTCAGCCATGCTGGGAGTGACTCTGTGTGAGAGCCCCTCCTTACCAGGGGGAAAGGGAAAAGTGTGCAAGAAGTAGACATTCTGCACCTATAGGTCACATGTAGATCAAAACAGTGAATACCTTATTTTGTGGATTTAGTGTGTAAATGTTTATTGAGCACTTACTATGTGCCAGTAACCATGCAAAGCTCTGAGGATAGAAAAGTAAAAAGCACAGTCTGAGCTCTCCTTCAGAACTCCCCACCCCAGCCAGCAGCAGCCTCGGTCCCTGCTGGACCAGGGTCTGGGAGACCCAGCTGGGCACCTAGGGGCATGAGTGACTGCAGGTGCAGAGCACAGAGCCAAGAGCCAGTAGAGGACAGAGGCTGGTGGTAACATCAGCATCCAGATGCACAGACAAGCCTCACACAGATAAGTGGAAACCCAGGCAGGAAACACACACCAAGGGACAAGGCAGGACAGAAGCCACAGCTGCCAGGAAAGTCAGGTCAGTCTGGTGGAGAGCAGAAGACAGAACTTAGAAGACTCCTAAACTGAGAGCAGGGAAGCCTTTAGTTTGTTTTTTAATAGGATGTCTGTGTTCTCTACCTTTCTGAGAAGGGAGTTATTAAAACCATTAGTACTGGTTCAGGATCTCTCCAGGCTCCCACATGCAATATTCCAGCAAATCTAAAATACCATCAGAAGCTCCATTAATTGGTGTGCCAGGGAGGGAGGAAGGAAGGAAGGAAGAAAGGATAGTAGGAAGGAAGGAAGGAAGAAAGGAAGGGAGGGAGGGAGGAAGAAAGGCAGGAAGGCAGGCAGGAAGGGAGGCAATCCTAACAAGTTATGATAAACCACTGATTTTAAATATGAAGGCTTGGAATCTGTGATCCCTTTCCTTACATGGGTATAAATTCTGTTTCCTACCCCTGGTTGGATTGGCTACCACTGGGTAATAAAGAAACATACCGATGGTATTCAGAATCTGGTAAAAATGAGCAGTGATATGACTCAACACGCTAAACTTGGGCGTGGTGGGTGAATGACCCCAGATGGGAGGCAGGCAGCAGAAAGTTAGGTCTTATTAAAAGCAAGGTGTAGGCAGAGCTGCTGTCATGTAGGTTGAAAACAGAAAGACCAAGAGAGGCCACTTGGATGGTGAGTCCGGGAGACCCGAATTCAGGAGCCACGGGAAGGAAAGGAAGGATGCCGTTGGCACACAGCGGTGGGTGGGCTGTCACGGGACAGGGTACAGGAGGTCTAGCACAGAGAAGCTAATGACTGAAGAGCCCCTGTCTGCCTCCGTGCTTCTCTTGGTGCCAGAAACATGAGTGTAGACAAATTCTGCTGATCCACCTCCTTGGAAGAGAGCAAAGAAGGGCCGGACAAGGAGTCGCTCCATTAGGCTGGAAGCCCTGGAGGGCCGAGCCTGCCCTCCCCTGTGCCCCCCACAGCGTGCACTGCTCCCGGCAGAGGCTCAGGGGGTATCTCTGGTTTTTCAGTGAAGGCCATTTCTTCCTCACAGTCCTCCTCAGCAGTTATAAACCGAGGACATTCCTGCACAGATTATCTGGGCCGACAAGACCACCCAAGACCGACCCATGGGCTTGCCTGGGGCCCAGAGGAAGGCCTCACCTTCGCTGAGTAGAAGGAAGGCCACCGTGCTCCGCTGAGCCATACAGGTCAGGGCTGGAGGCCCAGGGCTGCACTAGTCGAAACCCTTTGAGTCAGAGGAAGAAACTGGGCCCCAGAGAGCTGAAGCGGCCATGAGGAGTTCCCAAGCCTCTCGGTCCCAGTCACTCTCTATCCCACATGTTCCCCGTGATGCCTTGATCACACCTGAGCCACTTTCAGAGGGCCTGCACAGCAGCCTAGGAGTGGTGACGGGAGCAAATGTCTGACCGCAGCTCCAAAAACAAGGTGCAGCCTCCTACCCACCCCGCCACCGCCGTGTGCAGAATTATGGATCGTAGATCCCAGCCAGTGCAGGGCCAGGCTCACGCAGACAGTGCTTTGCCCTACAAGATGTTCATTCCCCTAGAAGTAACCAGAAGGGATCATGGAGAGCAGAGGAGACAGCCTCTGTCAAGAGAAACCTTGGGGGGGGGGCGGTAGTGAGTATGTGTGTCCTGCAGCTTCCCGGTCTCCCATCACTGCCACCCGCCTTGGAGACGCCCTTCTCTGGAGTCCCGCAGAGTGCAACCAGCCGACGAGGACGAGGTGTCCACATCCCCTTCTCCTCGCAGCTCTCTTCAGGGGGTCCCTCTGCACCAGAAATGGAAACACAAGTGGCAGGTGGTGTAATGAGAGGAGGTGGCTGGCGCTGACCTGGGGGGACACGGTCTAAGGAATTACTTACGTGGCCCAAGGACTGTGGAGTCAAAATCAGCACTTAAGTGGAACGTGTGTGTGCATCTGTGTGTCACCTCGTGAGCACCCCAGAGAGAGCCACCAGTCAGTGTGTGTTGAGTAAGGATTTAATTCATTGAATGAAGGATTAAATGACGGAGTGGATCAGTCGGTGGGACAAAGCCCCTGCTTTTGAGAACAAGGTCTAAGACTAGACAAGTGGCATGGCCGAAGTTTCACTGGAAGTGTTCAAGGAGGTGATGGTTGAAAACATTTGCAAGGTCAATGCCGATGGTAAATTCATCTGAAGGAAGGAATTGGAATGCCCGGAACAGTGTCCTGGCCCTCTTTTTCTGTGAGTGATTGATCATGACAGGAATTAAAGACTAGGTTATTTTAGAAAATAAAAGGGAAGCAGCCTGTGTATTTATTATTAAATGCTCTTGTTCACCTAGAGAGAGGAAGCGATCCGTCTCCCCTATTACACATAGATACACCCCATGTTTTATACAGACACTGCGTGTATTTACCACATACCCCCCACACACACACACCATATACTTCATGTGAGCCCTATGCACACACAGTATATGTCAATTTATAGAATGGTGATGCACACACTGGCTATTTCCAGTGTCCTGACTTAAAGGGATTTAAAATCCTGATACCGCATTCAGTATCTCAATTTATAATCACTTAGATTCTCGAAAAAGTTCCCAGGAATATGAAGAAAAACACTGAAAATCCCACTGTCTGATAGTTCCTTCATGTCAGCTTAACCTTAATTGCCTACAGTAAGTCCAATTAGTGGCAAATCAGATTTCCCCTTCATTTCATCTGATGAAGTCAGCTTTGGCAGGAGCATCTGCCAGCTCGGACCAGGGTGAAGAGGGAGAAGAGAAAGACGAGGCTCAGAGCCATGGGCAGAGAGCAGGGGACCCGGTGTGGAGTCCAGTGCTATGGGCAGCTGGGGTTTCCAGCACTTTCCTCTGCACTGTGCCTCCTTGCCCTGCTTCCTGGGCTCCAGCATGCCCAGCCTTCCTCCTGTGGCCCGGCGTTCTTCTCAGAGGCTCGTGTCTTCACTGAAGAATGCACTATCTTGCATAGAGTGTATAGCTTTTATAAGCTATGGCTTATACTTATAGCTATGACTGATTTAATAAGAATCAAATCCATCAGGGACAGTCCTAGGGGGGAAAAAATAACTTGTAGTCTACCTTTGAAGTAGATTTTTGAGCTCTCTCTTAGTTCTGTCTGTCTCTGTTTTGTCTCTGTCTGTGTGTGTGTGTCTTTCTTGAACACACACACACACACACACACACACATACCCCTTCTCCCACGTTCTTTGCTGACCCAGCCCTCCAAGAGCACAGTACTTCTCAGGGAACGTGATGAGTCCTTTCAGCCTCCGGGATTCTGCAGCCCCTGACTGGGGTGCCAGGACGCAGGACGACAGGCAGAGGCATGTCCTCTGGGGAGCATAGGGCAGCCACAGCCACGGGCGTGTGGGACCAGGGCCCGGCTGCCAGCAGACCTGGCCCCACGTGAGGCACACCCTGCCAAAGCCTCCTTTTTGCATCTCAAGGTCACAATAATAGATTATGAAAGAGTGGAAAAGCACTGCCCAGAAAATGGGCCATGGGGACTTTCCTCTGGGTAAGGAAGCCGAGAACAACGCCACGAGGCAGCAGATCATTTGAGCTCCGCGAGGCAAGGGAAGGGGACTGTGGGATCCCTCCACGCCTGCAACATCGCCCCTCTGACGGCCTTGAGAAACCCCGATGCCGAGACAGCGTGGAAGGTGGGACGATAGGAAGATGACTTCCAGGGTGTTTCTATGTAGAAGAAATTCTACCACAAACACGAATGGGTTTCACAAGAACCAAATAGTTTCCTATTACGTTTCATGGCAGTGACTTTTTTTTTTTTTAATCCCTTGCAAATTAAGGTGGGACACATGTTCTCATAAAATAAACATTTCCCTGTCTTTAAAAATCACCGATAAATAGTCCAGGCTAATGAAGCTTTGCCTCTCCTAAAAAATATGGGAGGCCTGTCATTCTGGAGTAGCAAACAGTTAACTCCTTAGACGCCCTCAGAGAACGGGAGACCGTTCCAGTCGTGAGGCCCTCAGGGATGACACTGGTTTCCAAGGGCCAGAAACAAGCACACTCAAAGAAAACATTTTATGCCAGATGCTAGACTAACTACACTTCAAGTCTTGACTTAAAAAGTAAATAACTCAAAAACAAGAATAAAATTCCTCTATAAAAGGACTTTTTTTTTTTCTTTTTTTTTTTTGTAAGTAAGCTCTATGCCTGACCTGGGGCTTGAACTGGCCACCCGGAGATTAGGAGTCGTATGCTCCACCAACTGAGCCAGCCAGGCGCTGTAAAAGGAAGGCTTTTAATCCAAGCCACACTCTCTGTTTAAAAATACTTTGTGGTCTTAACTTTTTCTGAGATGAAAGCAAGTGGTTTAGGGTAAAATCAGACCCCGGGTAATTCTCTAAGGGGAGGCCAGGCCCTTGGAATTTACTTCCAACACAATTTATTCCCCGACGGTTTAACAAAGAGGTCAGCATATTACAGGATCGTGTCCTAGGGACAGAATGCCCAGGGGCGATGGCCAGTAGAGTTGGAAATCCCAGAAGCTTTTCTAGTCTCCTTTAAATTGCTAGCAGCAGCTCTGCCCACCCCAAGTGTTTCTCCTCCCCCTGTCCTCCTGGCATTGCCTAGTGGCTGTCAGCACTGGAAACCAGTCTTACCAGTTTCTGAGCTGCCAGCCACCTTCTTCAACTGTCTGGACCGTGGGCCCCTCTCCTAGGAGCTGGCCTGCAGGGAACTGGCAAGGATCTGTGCCAGAGGGCAGCTCTGCATGCCCGGACAGAGGTAGACGCCACGGCCCGGAGAAGCCACCGAATGGTCAGGACTCCACTGAGACCCACGGTCACATCACACAGGCCCTTGGCTCAGAGAGCCAAGCCCTTCCCAGAACAACTCGTGAGCCTCAGGCCTTAAATCTCAGCCAGAGCTTTTCAGCTCCAGTGTGTCCTCCCAGTTATTTATCTTCCCTCTGTGGCTTCAGGCAGGTCACCCTGGGGTGCTGCCATTCCCCCCCTCTTTGCGAAACTACTGACTCCCGATAAATCATCGTAGGTGTTCCCAGCCAGCCACGGAGCCCAACAGAGCCCAACAGAGCCGGTATGGTGCCTCCCTCCAGCACATGGCTTGGGATCCGCTGAGCTCAAAGGATGTGATGATACCAGGACCAGGATTTCCTGGTGTGCCAGCCCCAGGACGGTGACCCTGCCCTGCTCAGGTGGGGGTGGGAGGGAGTTGCGGGGGAGCAGAGTATAAAACACAACTGCCTTTGAGTTCAGAACACCTGGCCCTGCCTGGAATCTTTTCTTTTTTTTGAGAGAGAGATAGAGTACACGTGAGTGAGGGGAGGGGCAGAGGGAGAGGGAGAAGCAGATGCCCAGCTGAGCAAGGAGCCCCACATGGGGCTTGATCCCAGGACCCAGGGATCATGACCAGAGCCGAAGGCAGACGCTTAACCAACTGAGCCACCCAGGCGTCCTCTGGAATCTTCACAAAAGAGGTGAGAAGGGAGAGTCTGTCACATCCCAGAACAGTGTCTGCTGGATAAAAGCAAGAATGCCCAGTTCCTTCCTTTTAAATATAAGCTTTCTTGATCACAAAATAATCAAAATACACAGAAAATTATAGAAATAATACAGCTGAGCCTCCCAGGTACCCACCAGTTAATTCGCTTTCTCATGTTGCCATATTTGCTTCAGACTTTAAAAAAAAAATGCAATCACTCAACCTAGCACAAGGCAGTTCCCGGAAGGGATTTTCAGGGCCACGAGTACTGGAGCAAATACAACATGAAACGAAGCCCAGCTCATTCCCGCAGGACAGCTCGGTTAATGAGTATTGTTTATTTTTCCTGGTCTCTGGGCTGTGAGCGGCTAGTCGTCTAGTCCAGGCTCAGCTCTTGTGACTGCTGTTGTGACATGAGCTCCCTGCTTGGTCTCACGTCCTGCCTACCAAGGCTACGGGCCACTCAGCCCCTTCCCAGTACCTGGGCAGGCAGCCCCCGGGTTTCCACCCCTCTTGAGCCCCACCCAGTCCTCCGAACCCCCCTGTCCCAGGCTGTCCACAGGCACCAATCTGCCTTCAGTTCTACGCCCTAAGCGTTTCTATGAATTTAGGCTTTGTGGACTGTTTGTTCACGTGACATTCATCCCAAGGGGAACCCAAGCAGCGCAGAGACCATTATCCTTATTTGCCTTGCGGTGTCTGCCGTCGTCACACGCTGCCGCCTGGGTGTTGAGAACCTGCCCGAATGAAGCCTGAGACGGGCGGGCAGAGCGAGGAGTCCTCCACGGATCTCAGAGGGGAGGGAGGCCGGGCGGCCCGCTACCTCTGATTCCCAGCCTCAGCCCAGCGTCCCGACTCCCGCACAGAGCCTGGTCCCCAGAGCCCCACCTGGGAGGGAGTACTCTGATCGGCACAGAGCCGGCGCCATGGGGCTCCTTCGGCTACTTTTCTGAATCACCAGGTCACTGGTTTCCCCGAATTCTGGTGTCAGATCATCCCAGAATTCTTTCTGGAGCCCATGCAGCCGAACCAAGCTGCGTTGTGGAAAACCCAGGGGGACCAAGGAGCCCAAGGCAGGCCTAAGCAACAAGGGCGTGTTTTGCAATTCCAAGGAGGCGGGTAGAGGGGCGGCCGGATTTCAGGAGGGGCAGACCCTCTGGGCCCTCAGCCACGCCTCTTCCCCTCCCAGCAACCGGTTCCTTTTCGAGCTTGAGACATCCAAGCCTTGCATCTGTGCTCAACAAGCGACCTTTAGCAGCCGTCACGCCGAGGCCATGGGGCTGTGCGTGGCTGGTGACAGCTGTTCCCCTGACTTTCTGGAGGAGGAAATTAACTCTGAGGTCGTAAAACCGTGATGGGAACTGAAACTGGCCCTTCTCTGCCTCTGCCTCGCATCCTGCGTCTTTGTAAACGTGCGCATGCGCAAACCACATGCCCTGGCCTCGCTCGCCCCGCAGAGGATGGTGGGACGAAGCTCCCCGTGCCCTCTGCCGGCGACGTTCGTCCAGCACGCGTGGCGCTCATCTGCACTGTGGCTGGCTAGGGAACCAGTGGGGTTACGCGTGAGAAAACCCGCTTTTAATCATCAAATCCGATGCTCATCCTAGGACTTGGCAGGCAGGCCTAACAGGAGGCTCCCTTACTGGGCCATGGGCTCCATTGTGTCTTCCTTGGCCCTGGGAGCCTCTCACAGGCGAGGGAGTGGTTTCTGGAAGCACAGGAATTTGCGGCAGACCCTCCACACCCCCAGCAGAGAAGCCAGAACGTCTGGGAGGAGGCTTAGCATTCTCAGTGAGCACTCTTCCGGAAACCCGCCAGGCTCCCCACAGCAGCGGGGTGGCTGTGGGGAGAACTGCAGCGCTCTGCTTTGGAGACACACCGTGTTCTCCACCATGTTCGCTGCCTACCCGGCCTGAGGAACAACAGGGAAGGGGCTTGGGGGGAAAGTAGGGCAACAGCTCTTATCAGACTTCCAGAGAAGGAGACACCTGTCAGGGAGGCCCAGACAAGAACACTCAAAAGGGAAGGAGGGGGTTGCCTGGGTGGCTCAGTGGGTTAAGCCACTGCCTTCAGCTCAGGTCATGGTCTCAGGGTCCTGGGATGGAGCCCCGAGTTGGGAATCTCTGCTCAGCAGGGAGCCTGCTTCCTCCTCTATCTCTGCCTGCCTCTCTGCCTACTTGAAATCTGTGTGTGTGTGTGTCAAATAAATAAAATCTTTTAAAAAAATTATTCTCACTGGTTCCTTTTGTATTGTTATAAAATACACATAACATAAAATTTATCCTCTTAGCCCTTCTGAAGTGCAGGTCAGTGGCACTAAGTTCAGCCACACTGTTGTGCAAACACGACCTCCATCCATCTCCAGAATTTTTTTCAACATGCCAAGCTGAAACTCTGTACCCATTCAACACGAACTCCCCATCCCTCCCACCCCCACAGCCCCTGGCAACCACCCTTCTACTTTCGGTCTCGATGAACTTGCCTACTCTAGGGACCTCACATAAGTGGAATCACGCAGTATTTGTCCTTTTGTGACTGGTTTGTTTCATGGAGTTTAATGTTCTCCAGGTCTATCCATGTCATAGCTGTGTCAGAAGTTCCTTCCTCTCTAAGGCTGAATGATATCCCATTGTATGTATAGACCACGTTTCGTTTGTCCACTCATCTGTCATTGGACACTTGGGTTCCTTCTAATTTTTGACTATTGTGAATAAAGTCGCTATGAACCCCCGGTGTACAAATCACTCTTCAAGATCCTGCCTTCGACTCCCACGAGTTTTCTACTAGACAGCTTTAGTCCAGAATGAATAAGGCACAAGTACTATCACACAGGAATGTTTTGACAATGAAAGGAAACCTGACATTTAAAATATAGAAAATCTAGTTCCCATTAAAGATCTCTAGATTTTTTTCCCCAGGGACAACACTTTATGCTTTTTCTCTCTGCTCTAAGAACTTAAACTAGAGCTGCTATGTCAAAGGAGATCAAGAGTAACTCCCCCTAGTATGAGGGAAGCCCTACATAGGACCTGGAAGACCCAAAAATTCAGGGAACCCTTTAAAGTGTCCATAGAATGGGCTGGTTCCTGTGACTGGGGGGGGGTCTTGCCTCCAGAGCTCACTGATGTTTTGAACCTAGGAGAGGAGGCGTCCATGTCTGAAAAGTCTGCTGGTAAATTTCACACCATCTGAGGGAAGACCGCCTAGAGCTAGGGATAACAAATGCGGTCTCCGTGGAAACCTCAACACTACTGGTACCTTCCAATAACAAAGACACTACTCTTGTTCCAAGGGAGGGATGGGATGCCATCACAATCTAGTCCCTGGGTCTTAGAGGAACGAATGTATTCTTTGATTCTCTAGTCCTCTCTTCCCACCACTGAACAGTAATAAGGAAAGGGTGGGCTCGAAAACACTTCTACTTTTCATAAATTCCCCTATTTTCCCTGAGGAAACAGCATGGCCAGCCCAGAGGTCCTTCCCTTTATCTCCCCTCAAATCTCACAAGAGCATGGCCCACCCATCAGGGAGGGGTGTTCCTAAAAAGCTGTGGCCAATGACTCAATTTAAAAGGAGAAAAAGAAGAAGAAATTGTGTGGAAAAGGCAAGAACGATGGGGAGTTCTGTTATGCCTTCTTTCTCACTAAGAGGCATAAGCCTGAACATGTCAGCCTTAGATAGTAGCTGTCAATACGGTTTTGAAGAAAAATGATGGCAATATATTCATGGTAGTTGACAAACTGAAGACCAGGCAAGAATGAGGAATTAAATTAAAACAGTAGGACCTGGTCACCTATTATGAAAAGATAATACAAAGAATAATATTAGGTAGCTTATTTGGATGTACTGAAGGAAAATGCCATATAAATCTAATGTTTTATAGCTTATATATAATATGAGGCTTACATACGTCTTCTTTTCTTTTTTCTAGACTCATACATACAGGGAGATTTGATATATTGATAATAGAGCAAGACATACCTCGACAACTCCTTTTATACCCAGTTGGAAGCCCCAGTATGGTATACAACATGGTCATCTAATTTCTCTTGTTTGTGTCTTCGTCTGAAGAATTCAGTCAAGGTATAATTTCACTGATGTGATTCTGGGAGTTTTTGTAAGGATCTAATGAAATAATAGACGTGGGGAGACTCTAAAATATCAAGAGGACCAGTGGCAGTATCGTAGCCAATGAGGTTTATCTGAGGCGCAATTATTGCTAATGGGAAACATCAAGAGGACCATTAAAAGGGTTATTCTAAAAGTAAATGCACTTCCTTATACTAGGCTTATCAGGGAGACTAAGAAAACACTGACTTTCATAGAAAGAAGAAAACCTACACTGACCATGTTAAAGACATGAAATGCAGGATTTCTCACCCAATCCACCAAAGTGCATCATCTTTTTAAGAAGGTTACAGGGACATCGTGGGCTCCTATGCATAGGAAAGTTCACATTTAGTGTAGAAAACCTTTCCTTTGCAGCCCGTAGGATGAGGGTGGGAGAGAGTTAACCAAAGAGAACTGAAAAATGATGCTGTGACCTCCGTTATCACATGCACAGTTTCCTGCAAGTTGTAGTCGAGTTCCTGGAGAAGAAAAAAAGTGTGTGTGTGTGTGTGTGTGTGCGCGTTTAGCTTCACAATCCTAAAACTTTTAGGTCCTGGGTGCCTCCATCCTTCCCTCCTTCCAAAAAAGGACAAAGCTTCAACATGAGCAGTGCGGGGCTCCGAAATCTTGGGGCTTCTGTGTCGCGTTCTGCCCCAGCTGTTAAACCAAAGAGTAGCTGAGGACTGGAGACCCCATTCCCCCAAAGCCCATGGCATCTTGGCCTGAAGCAGATGCGACAGTGACACAGGTGGTTTGTCAGGGTCAGGTTGGCACATTTCTCACCCAGGGCTCTGGGTAAATGTTTATATTTCATTTTTTCAGTCGCCGCGTCCAAGGCAGGCCCCTGCATGCTCCCCTCCTACAGCCTTTGTCTCCTCTCCTGGCCTGGTGGGAAGTCAAGAGGGGAGAGGAGAGGAGAGAAGGGAAGGGAGGGGTGGGAGGGGGCGGGACCGGGAGGTTTTGCAGCGCCTCCAACTCTCCCCCAAGAACCACTTTTCAGCCCCATCAAATTCCTTCCCCTTCTCTCTCCCGTGGGCTGGCCCTGCCTGGCGCTGGGAAGCAGGCTTGTTTACACAGCTCCTTAATGGCGCTTTGCAGTTGCTATAGCAACCACCAGGGGTCAGTTTATAGAAGGAGAGGAAGTTCACTTTTGGGGAGTTAGCTTCCCAGCTCCTGTGCAGAGCACAGCTGAAAACAAAAGACCCAGACACCCATGGAGGAAACACATTGAAAAGTTTCCTATGAGCAGAAGCATCATTCAGAGCGTAAAACTTCACTGGGCAATGCTTTCCTGCTCGAAGAGCTGTTCTAGAACAGCTGATAGGAGAGTGAAGGTCTCATTGTATGTCCAGAGCTTCCTCTCCCACCTTCCTCTCACCTCTTCACCTTGCCCTTAATAGCCTGGAGGCAGTCCTTAGGCGTTAGGATAGCAAGGGTGGCTGGGTTCAAGTGATGTTTCACTTATATAATGTATTGACCAGGAATCAGAAAGATCTTTAGGAAATGTATGACTCCCCTCTTTCTCATGGGGAGGAAGGCAGCATGCTACTGGAGCAGAATACCTATCTCAAGGTCCAAGCCAAACAAAATGGAACCCCTTCATCTATAGCGAGGGGGGCTGGAAAAACTCCCAGGATGCCTTCCACACTCACACCTGACTAGGTAAACTGATTGAGCAAATAAAAAAATACAGGATGCCCAATTAAATTTGATTTTCAAATGAACAACGAATGAATTTTTGTATGACTCTATTCCACACCATGTTTGGGACATACCTAGAGTAAATCTAACTTAACCCAACCCTGGCTCAACCCTCTTCCTCGCTACCATGCTGCCTCCAACAAAAGTATTAACAGATGAGTTCTCTCAAAAGCAAACCAAATGCCAGGTTACCATCTAGGAAGATCTGACCCTTGAATTATCTGGTTAAGGAAGGAAGGAAGAGAGGGAGGGACAGAAGGAGGGACCGAAGGAGGGAAGGAAGAAGAGAAGGAAGGAAGATTACTTACATATGAGCAGATAGTAAGCCAGAGGCTAGTCAACCTACCAACAGGTCAATGAGTTTACCATCTTCCCTCAGACCCACACACCAGGAGCATAAATGACCTGATGGCTAAGTAGAAAAGATTGCAGTACTGGGTATCTACTTTCACTTTTTTACTAAGAGTCAGTCAGTTTTCTGAAGAATTATGATTTGTATTGCCTTGACAGGAAAAAATGTTTTTAAGGTGTTTTTGGTTTTGTTTTCCCAAGAAAAAATAACATGTGTGAGTATTATGCTGGGGGGCTGGAGTGGAGAAAAGCCCAGCAAGGCTGGTATACTGTCACCCCCTATTTGGCTTCTGGTGGTTTGGGTGCCTGTACACACGTGTCCATGGGGAGAAAATGACATTTGCATTTATCAAACTCACACTTTTTTTTTTTAAAGATTTTATTTACTTATTTGTCAGAGAGAGAGAGAGAGAGAGTACTCACAAGAAGGCAGAGGCAGAGGGGGAAGCAGGCTCACCGCCAAGCAAGGAGCCCGATGCGGGACTCGATCCCAGGACGCTGGGATCATGACCTGAGCCGAAGGCAGCCGCTTAACCCACTGAGCCACCCAGGCGTCCCTCAAACTCACCCTTTATCCAGCATGGCTTTCGCTGAAGAAAGTTGCATGGCTTCCTCAAGGAGGGAAGGCTGGCTCCACAAATGTTGTGCTGAACTTTACTGAACTTCTGGAAAACCTAGACCACTAGTTGTAACGCTGTAACCTGTGGTACCTTTTCCTCTGTTTTGACCTAAATTCATAAGCCTAAAATTGAAGGCGAATAAGTCATGAAACATAAGCTTGAGTGAAAGCAAAGCAGATTGGAGCAATAATATGTTCCATAAGGCCCCAGCCAACTCAGACTACAAGGGTTCCCACAGCTCTATTCCGAAACACGTAATTAAAGGGAAACTGTCAAGATAAACATCATGTACCATAACAATGTTCTCACCTGTTGTTAACTCTGAACTTCTCAATACAGTTTTCACCAAGGGACGAGGAGTGTTATTTTAGAATGATGCTTCGAGTCTGGAGCTCTAATCTTGTCTCTTCTACTCCTGAATATGACCCTGTGAAAGTCTGTGGGCCGCCTATGACTCAGTTTCCCCACAGGCAAAATGCGGATACTGGATCATTATTAAGCGCTCTTTGCCTGACTGAAGGGGTATTGTGAGAATATCTATAAATTACTCTGAGCTCTTCAGACAAAAGGCAGGAAGTTATGAAATGTGATTATTCACACTTCATTTTTAAACAAGGAACTTGATTTAGGAGTTGGAATCAATTGAGTTTATTTTTGTTTAAAGAGCTGTGAAAGGACATAATTTTTGAAATCCTATTTTCATTTATTTAAAAAAATAGTTCTTTACCTTTTTTTTCTTAATCGTTGTTAATAAATCCCACATTTGCAACTCAAGCTGTCAGACAGTGTCTCTTTAACACCATTCAACAGCTGTTAAATGGGATAATCACCTGTTATCCTCAGGTCATTAATTCAAATGCTAATTGCACTCTAGACCCTGGCTTATTCTCCCACTCAGGCCAGACCAGGCACCCCTGAAAGGATTCTACAGTAATCAAGGACCTCTGACGATTTACCTCCAGAGGCACAGATGAAACGGACCAATACAGAAAAGTGCATGAGCATGTACACACACACACGCACACGTGCATGGTAAGTATGACAAAAAAACAGTGAAACGTTTAAATTAACCCAAGTAGGGGCTCCTGGGTGACTGAGTTGGTTAAGTACCTGCCTTTGGCTCAGATCATGATCTCAGGGTCCTGAGGTGGAGTCCCCCATCGGGGTTTCCTGCTCAGGGGGATTCTGTTTCTCCCTCTCCCTCTGCTGCTCCCCCTGCTCATGCTATCTCTTGCTATCTCTTGCTATCTATCTCTCTCCCTCTCTCTCAGATAAATAAATAAAATATTTAACAAAGTTTAAGAAATTAAAACAATAAACCAAAGTAAACAACTGTGGATTACAGTATTACACAATTATTGAAAGGTTGCTTATGAATATGGTCAAATAGCATGTTAAAAAATGCATACTTATTTACATCCTGTGAAAAGAGTAGTAGGCAAAGCGGTTATATAATTGTAAATACAGAGGGAAATTTTGCACAGAAAAAGACAGGAATATGTGATAGTCTTAGAACTAAAATCAATCACTATTTAGAAGACTGAGAACAACATCAATTCTAGGGCTAATGATATGTAAGTTCCTATTTTCACTGAGCTTCCATTCTGGAGGAGAAGGACAAAATACCAATTAATAATCAATTGACAAGATGTATTTATACAGTGATGTCCTAAGAAAATTTACAAAGAGTTATGGGGTAGAGGGACCAGAGCATCTGCTTCCATTTGGGTTATGGGGAAGGAGATAGCAGAGGCAGTGAGAAGCCCTAGTGAAAGTGCCAGGACCAGAGTGGGGTTGGCATGGTCAAGGAGCAGTCAGTTGGCAGGTCAGAGGGTGGAGGCAAAGGGCAGTGTGGTAGAAGGTGAGTTTGCAGAGACAGCCAGCAACCTCATCCTGCTCAGTGGAAGGTGCATGGGTAGAAATTGAGAGAGACCAGTACCCAGTTACTGTGGGGGGCCAAGGGACGAGAATTGGGGACATGAACTAGGGTGGCAACTATGAAGCTAGGTTGGGTCAGGAAATATTTTGCAGTTAGACCTGGCATGTATTGCTGATAAACCAGGTTGGGAATAGGGGTACGGAGACGTTGAACAAAAAGAGAAGAATCTCGGGGCACCTGGGTGGCTCAGTGGGTTGAGGCCTCTGCCTTCAGCTCAGGTCATGATCTCAGGGTCCTGGGATTGAGTCCCGTATAGGGCTCTCTGCTCAGTGGGGAGCCTGCTTCCCCCTCTCTCTCTGCCTGCCTCTCTGCCTACTTCTGATCTCTCTCTCTGTCAAATAAATAAATAAAATCTTAAGAAAAAGAAAAAAGAGAGAAGAATCTCCTACGAATCTGAAATTTTTGGCCTTCACAACAGAATCAGTTCCTGAGCTGAGGAAAATGAGCAAATGAGCAAGGAACAGGTTTGCGGTGGAAAACTGAGAGCTGCGTTTTGGTCATGATATGGTTGGAATGTCTACTAGCTCTCCCATTGGAGATGTCAAGTGGAGTCAGGGCTAGGATAACCATGTAGGAGTTACTTGAATCTTGGTGGTATTTAAAACAATGGGTCAAGATGGAGTAACAGAGAGAGAGAGGATGTAAAGAGGAAAGATGTGCCAAGCCTGAGAGCTAGAGATTAGGCTCAAGACAAAGAGCCAGAAAAGAGATGACCCATGAGTGGAAGGAAAGCTAGGGGAGTATGCTATGCCAAAGCCAAGAGAAAAGATAATTGTTTTAAGGAACAGGGAATTATCAAACAGTGGACAATACCAAAAGATAACTGACAGAATGGGAAGAGATATTTGCAAATGACACATCATATAAAGGGCTAGTATCCAAAATCTATAAGGAACTTATCAAACTCAGCACCCAAAGAACAAATAATCCGATCAAGAAATGGACAGAAGACATAATCAGATATTTCTCCAAAGAAGACATCCAGATGGCCAACAGACGCTTGAAAAAGTGTTCCACATCACTCGGCATCAGGAAACACAAATCAAAACCACAATGAGATACCCCCTCACACCTGTCAGTAAGGCTAAAATTAGTAAGGCTAAAACAAGTCAGGAAACGACAGATGTTGGTGAGGATATGGAAAAAGGGGACACTGTTGGTGGGAATGCAAGCTGGTGCAGCCACTCTGGAAAACAGTATGGAGGTACCTCAGAAAGTTGAAAATAGAGCTACTCTGTGACCCAGCAATTGCACTACTGGGTATTTACCCCAAAGATACAAATGTATTGATCCAAAGGGACATCTGTGCACCAATGTTTATAGCAGCAATGGCCACAATAGCCAAGCTATGGAAAGAGCCCAGTTACCCATCAACAGAGGAATGGATAAAGAAGATATATATATATATATATATATATATATATATATATATATATATATATATATATGGTGGAATACTCAGCCATCAAAAAAATGAAATCTTGCCATTTGCAAGCAAATGGCTAAGCAAAATAAGTCAGAGAAAGCCAATTATCATATGATCTCACTCATGTGGAATTTAAGAAACAAAACAGAATCATAGAGGAAGGGAGGGAAAAATAAAACAAGACGAAATCAGAGAGGGAGACAAATCGTAAGAGACTCTTAATCATAGGAAACAAACAAATCATAGGAAACAAACTGCTGGAGGGGAGAGGGGCGGGGGGCTAGGGTAACTGGTTGTTGTAATGAGCACTGGGTGTTATATAAGACTGATGAATCACTGAATTCTACCTCTGAAACTAATAATACACTATATATTAATTAATTGAATTTAAATTTAAAAAATTTTTAAAAAGAAAGAAACAGGAATTATCAATTATATTCAGTTTGGAATTAGGAGAGAGACGTCAGCTCTGTTTTGGCAACAAGGTGACCCTTACAAGATCAAGCGTAGTAGAGCAGTGAGAATGGGGTGAGGTAGTGGGTACCCTGGGACCACAGGCCACACATGTGTGAGTTTTCCTGGGCAAAGAGCCCAGCAATGGGGCAGAGCCCAAGTTGCACTGCTGAGTCAAGGTAAGGCCCTTTGGGGAGATGATTTTAAAACTTAGATACCTTCAGGCTGCAAAGTCCATTCATTCCAGTTACTATATTGAAATTTCAAGATAGTTATTTTGTAACTATTTGGGGATTAAGTAACATTATGGGTGTATATGTTATTAATTAAAGTGAAAATACTGAAGAGATAACAATTTCTGAATATTCTAATTTATCCTTAAATTTAAAAAAAAAACTGCTTAAAGTATTTTTAAGTCCGGTATATCTTCATAAGTGAGAGAGAATATGAAAATGAATTTAAACAAAAGGATGGAACTTAGAACTAGAAAAAAGTTCAGAGGGGGTCTGGGTACCTTAGTTGGTTAAGTGTCCATCTTTGGCTCAGGTCATGATCCCAGGGTCCAGGAATCAAGCCCTGAGTTGGGCTCCCTGCTCAGTGGGGAGTCTACTTCTCCCTCTCTTTCTGTCATCCCCCCTGCTCATGCTCCCTTTAGCTATCTCTCTCATTCTCTCTCTCTCAAATAAATAAATAAAATCTTAAAAAAAAAAAAAAAGAAAAGAAAAATATTCAGAAAGAGAAAATCGTGGCTAATGTAATTTCCTTTAAGAATAAAGGAACTGATAGGGGCACCCAGGTGGCTGAGTCAGTTAAGCAGCAAACTCTTGGTTTTAGTTCAGGTCATGATCTCTGGGTTCTAAGGTCAACCCAGGCGTCAGGATCCAAACTCAGCAGGAAGTCTGCTTAAGCTTCTCTCCCTCCCTCTCCTTCTGCCCCTCCCCCTGCTCTCTAGCTCTCTCTCTCTCAAATAAATAAATAAAATCTTTTTTTAAAAAGATTTTATTTATTTATTTGACAGAGAGATCACAAGTAGGCAGAGAGGCAGGCAGAGAGAGAGAGAGAGAGAGAGGAGGAAGCAGGCTCCCCGCTGAGCAGAGAGCCCCATGTGGGACTCGATCCCAGGACCCTGGGATCATGACCCGAGCCGAAGGCAGAGGCTTTAACCCACTGAGTCACCCAGGCACCCCAAATAAATAAAATCTTTAAAAAAATTTTTTTAAAGAATAAAGGAGCTGATAAAGATGATATATTTAATTATAAACTCAAAATGAATTTACCATAATGTCCATGTATATGGTCAGTTTGAAGAATTTTAAAAGAATGCTTAAAATAAGTGATTTGATTTTTAAAACCATTGTAAACTCTAGTTTTTTCTAGAGATAGAATATTGTTTGTGGGTTTTTTTTTTTCAGGTACACTTCCATGCTTTATTTTTTCCCTAGCCACTAATAGGTCATAAAATTAGATGTTTCAAACATGTCTTAATCGTTAGAATGGCACAGTATTTTTTAAAATTCACTCTAAAATTCTACTTTTTCTGGGAGTTGGAGATCTACGTACACAGAGTGTGCATTTCAGTCAAGTATTCCCTGCACACCTACCTGCATTCATGGCTTTGCCAAGGGCTGTGGAGACCTGATTGGTGTAGGAATTAAGACTGGGAGAAATTTATGCTTCTCTCTGAGGCAATTTAAAGTTGTGCTAAAACACAAACTTTACCAAAGACCACATAAGATGTCATTCTTGGTCACTCCACTTACTTCTCAGGTGATTTTGCCCAATTATTTACCTTGTTGATCCTTGGTTTAATCCCTATGTCATGGAAATTGTAATCCCTAATACTTCAGGCTGCATGGGGATTAAATGAGATAATACATGAAAAGCTCCTGACAATGTCCTGGAGATTGGAAAATTATTGCCAAATATTGGGATTCTTGCCTTATCCTAAGCTACATGTAGTCCAGACTCTAATCCCTCTGTACATAGAACGGAGAGACAAAACAGAGTGCTTGGCACATAGACAACATTCAGTAAACATGTGAAGGGTGATGAGTCAATTAACTGGCTAATTAATTAACATAACCAATGACTTTCCATAAAAGAACAGCAAAATCACAATGCTTCACTTCTGTGGAGGTTTTACAGTCGCTCCAACGAATGAGTCATGTCTAGAGGGCCGCATATTGCACAAGGAGGGATGGGAGCTAAACAGGACAAGGGTTATGAGCAGAGGGGAAAGAGGTCTCTCTTCCTTTTTAACCTATTTGTTCTTTCCAATTTGCTCTCAGTCAGTGCTCTAGTCCTGTCTTATTGGCTGCCCACTGTGGTCTCTAAAAAGGGAAGCCTAGATACCATACTATTTCCACCACCATCCTCCCCACTTTTCCCACCTTACCTTCATCACCACTCAGGGTCCTGGATACCGTGGATTGGGCAATGAGTCAAAAACTTGCCAATCAGAGTTTCCCTCAGAATTTTCAACTCAGAGCTGCAGACCCAACCGACAAATAATGATGAACTCTATGACTGAGAGAGGAAATGTTGGAAAGTCAAAGTTGGTGGCATTATTGAATCACATTCACAATGAGTAAACAAAGGAAAAGGGAGAAAGAGAAATGAGAGCAGATGTGTTAAGGCAAAACAAAAATGATGGGTCATGTAGCTCCTAACCTGGCCCAGGGTCAGAGTTAGACCAGGTGATGGAGTTGATTCCTGAGCTCCAGAGTCCCTAAGCTTCATAATTGCTAGATGTCCTCTCCTTTGGCTGGGATTGTTAACCTATGATGCCACTGGTTGGGTCAACAGGGCTGTCTGAACTGTGAAATGGCATATTCTCTGCCATATCATTTAGCCCATAGGAAGCCTTGCCAGAAACCATCTGAGACATATTATTGTGCAATAAGATGGGAAAGAACAGCCAAAGTTGACCCTTCGGATACTCATGCCCAATTACTTGATAATAATGAGTTAAGAGTCTCAGCCCTGAGAAAAGACAGTCACTTTAATAAATGGTGCTGGGAAAACTGGACAATAACATGCAAAAGAATGACTGAAACTGGACCACTTTCTCGTACTATATACAAAAATAAACTCAAAATGTAGTAAAGGCTTGAATGTAAGAAACCATGAAACTCCTAGAAGAAAACGTAGAGAGTAAGCTCCTGGACATTGGTCTCAGCAATATTTTTTTGGATCTGTGTCGTTGGGCAAAGACAACAAAAACAAAATAAATGAATGGGATTATGTCAAACTAAAACCTTTTGCACAGCAAGGAAACCATTAACAAAGGGAGAACTTACTGATGGGAGGAAGATATTTGCAAATGACATAACTGAGGGATTAATAGCCAAAATACATGAAGAAGCCACACAATTCAATATCAAAGAAAACAAACATAGCAACTAAAAAACAGGCAGAGGATCTGAACAGACATTTCTCCACAGAAGACATCCAGACGGCAACAGACACATGAAAAGATGCTCAACCTCACTCATCATCAGGGCAACGCAAATCGAAACCACAGAGAGATACCAATTCACACCTGTCAGAATGACGATTACAGAAAAGACAAGAAATTACAAGTGTTGGTGAGGATGTGGAGAAAAGGAAACTCTCATGTACCTTTGGTGGGAATGCAACCTGGGGCAGCCACTCTGGAAAAAAGCATGGAGGTTCCTCAAAAAAATAAAAAATAGAGCTACCTTACAATCCAGCCATTCCACTTCTGGATACTTATCCAAAGAAAATGAACTAATCCGAAAGGCTATACACACCTCTGTGTTCACTGCAGCATTATTTACAATAGTCAGGCTATGGAAGCAAACTACATGTCCCTCGATAGATAGTGAAATATTATTCAGCCCTGAAATCTTGCCATTTGCCACAACAGGGATGGACCTAGAGAATATTTTGCTAAGTGAAATAAATGAGACAGACAAGGCAAATACACAAATACCGTATGATTTCACTTATATGTAGAATCTAAAAAACAAAACAAAACAGAAACAGACTCATAGATACAGAGAACAATCTAGTAGCTGCCAGAGGGACTGGGTAAAATAGAGCAAGAGGATTCAAAAGTACAAATTTCCAGTTATAAAATAAATAAGACACAGGATGCAACACACAGCATAGGAAATATGGTTAATAATACTGCACCAGTTTTGGTGACAGATGGCAGCTAGATTTATGGTGGGCATTGCTATGTAATATACATAAATGCTGAATCACTACGTTGTACACTGGAAGCTAACATGGTATTGTACATCAACGACACATCAACTATAAATAAATAAATAAATAAATAAAAATAAATAAATAAAAAGTCTGAGCCCTGAGAGAGCCAAGAAAACACAGCTGGAATTTGGGGCTTTTCTGACTTTTAAACAGTTCCTTATTTGGGTGTGTTTTTACAATACTAGTGTATCTTTCTTTGATTTCTTGGTGTTGGTCCGTGACAGCCCAAACTTGGATCATCACAGCCATGCCATCCTCTTCTCATGATTGCTCTCTCAGTACCCAGTCATTTCTCACATCCATAAAAGTCTTGAAGAGGTAGGAGTTATTTATTCAGAGAAGTAGTGTAGCATGTGCCAGAAACAAAATTGCTTTCTATAATATTTAGTCAAATAAAAGGTCAGGTTTAGGGGTGCCTGGGTGGCTCAGTGGGTTAAAGCCTCTGCCTTCAGCTCAGGTCATGATCTCAGGGTCCTGGGATCGAGCCCCACATTGGGCTCTCTGCTCAGCAGGGAGCCTGCTTCCCCCTCTCTCTCTGCCTGCCTCTCTGCCTACTTGTGATCTCTGTCTGTCAAATACAGAAATAAAATCTTAAAAAAAAAAAAAGGTCAGGTTTATTTATTTTTTGTATATCTATCTGTCATCTATCTCTCTAACTACCTATCAACTTAAGTCTATCTAGTCTAAAGAAAGTAAGCCCACGCACAAATTGTATCAAGTTCTAATTTTGCCTGGGAAAGTGAAAGCAAAACCACACGAGGACTCGCACGCCCGTGTTCACAGCAGCATTACTGACTACAGCCCACAGGTGGAAGCAACCCAGGTGTCCAGGGGCAGATGAATGGATAAACCAAATGGGGCCTGCATATACAATAGGATATCATTCAACCTTACAAAGGAAGGAAATTCTGACACAAAAGGACAAATATGGATTTTAAAGATTTTATTTATTTATTTAACAGAGATAGAGAGGGAGAACAAGCAAGGGAGCAGCAGAGGGAGAGGGAGAAGCAGACTCCCCGTAGAGCAGGGAGCCTGACATGAGGCTCTATTCCAGGACCCTGGGATCACAACCTGAGCCAAAGGCAGATGCCTAACCGACTAAGCCATCCAGGCATCCCCAAAAGGTCAAATATTGTAGGATTCCACTTACATGATGTACTCAGAACAGCCAAGTTCATAGAGACTGAATGGAGAATGGTGGTTGCCAGAGGCTGGGGGGAGGGGAAATGGGGAATTAGTGTTTAATGGGGGTTGGGTTTCAGTCTAGGATGATTACAGATTTCTGTGGGGGTGCCTGGGTGACTCAGTCGGTTAAGTCCTGGCTCTTGATCTCAGCTCAGGTCTTGATCTCAGGGTTGTGAGTTTGAGCGTGGAGCCTACTTAAAAAATTTCTGTGGGTGGGTGGTGGTGATGGTTTCAGAGCATTATGAATGTACTTAATGCCTCTGGACATTACACTTAAAAATGGTTAAGAAGGTACATTTTATGTTGTGTCTATTTCAACCCAATTTTTTTTAAAAGTTGCACTGAAGTGAAAGCATTAGGGAGGTTGTCCTGCAAAACCCTTTCCACTAACCCATATACGTCTTTATGATAAGAGATTTTCTTTCAAGTGTACTTTTTAAAACAGAGTTCACATAGGAAGAGACCATTTCAGGAAGGCAAAGGACCTCTCATTTTCTTCCCTGGGCATAGAATACCAGCCAAGTAAAACCATGGTTGAGTTAGAATCTAAACAGGATCAGTTCATTCTGTTCCTTAAACTCAGTATTTCTCTTCCTCAAACTCCTCTCCACTTTGTTGCAGGCACAGGGTGATCGGATCTCCGCCCCAGGTCTGTGCTGATGTCTTTGGCAGAACTCGGGCTGGAGCTTCCTCCTCCCCCGTAGAGGTCATTGCCCAACTGGCAGGTGTACTGAAAGGAGTTTTGTTTGAGATACATAGAGTAAAATCCGACTCACATGCACTAAAATAAAGAGCTTTCATCAGAATGAGTTTGAATGTTGAAATGAAAGGTTGAAAGGTTTCACAGTATCTCTCAATGTTTTAAATTCCACTTAAAAGTCTTATTCATTGTCATAACTTTAAAAATATTTTTATTTTACCCTCTATGATTATTAGAAAGGTGTCATCTCTCTAAATATATAACACTCCTAAATCTGTGTGCTTCTTTTGTAGCTCAAATGTTCCTAGGATTTCAGCCTTTGGTGCTTCTCTTTCTTGAACAAAAAAATACACTCAAGCCAGCATCACATGCAAACTGCACAGAGACCAGCACCCTCCCAATATTTAGGATCTTGGGAGGGTCTGTCTTTCATGTGTGAGAACACAGGTAGAAACCTGACGGTGGATATCACACCTTTTTCCTATAAATCGTTGCCAACTTCCTGTTCCCAGGCCCAGGACTTTTTGCCAGGCTGCTTGGGGTCCTCGCCCTTGTTAGGGACCATTGGCCTCTGTCTTCTCTCTCTGCGGTCCTCAAACCCTTATCCCTAGTGCTGCCAGGAGGAAAATACAGAATTCTTATTCTATGGTTATATTTACAACAGTTGGAAAAATGCTCTCATGACTTCAAGTTTTGCTTGAATGGCCCCTTCCCAGTGAGGTCTGGCCATGCTGTGGAAGATTTTAACCCATTGTTCTCCCACTCCTGATCTTCTCACCCTGCTATCTTGGGTTGTGTTTCCCGGAGCAGTCTCTGAGACTGGGTTCCTGAAGAGTCCTCATGGAACACACAGCTATAAAGAAGTAGGAAGGTAGGGTCAGGCAGAGAGGGATGCTGGCATCCAACATGGCCCACACTGAGGCCTCCGCCAGCCCTCTAGGGAGCTCCTAGGCTGGGATGGCCCTCAGAGTATTCCAAAGTGAGGAAGGGAATGGGCCTTTGCAGCCCCGGGTCATCTAGGCATTTCTCCTGAGCTGCACCCCGGGAGAGACCTAACCTTGAGTGAGGAAATCCCCAGAGGCTGAGAGCAATTCCAGGTGAGGGAAGCAACTCTGATCATTGGCAGCTGATACTCCCAGCAGCTGAGGGATGGGTGCACCTTGGCTCTGAAGAAGGGTCTGGGCTGAGCACCCACTGTGCCTGCTCTGCTTTTTCTGTTTCCCATGGCACCCATCACCTCCTACATGCTATATGATATATTTGAACATATGTATTACCATATCTATTGTTTATTGATTGTTCCAGCTTCCTCTGCCACTGAAGCTACATGAGAGCAGGACTCTTCATCTGCTTTGCTGGGAAAGTAGCACCAACACTAGGAACACTGCCTGGCACTCCATAAATATTTGTTCATAAATGAAAGGATTCCTATGTCTCAGGATAAATGCTTAGATAAGACCCAGGGTACTTCTTCCTGCCAGCCATCACTGTAGGGAAGGGTATGGGAGATTTTTCTCTCTCTCTTTTCAGGGTAAATATGAGGGGGTTTTCTTCTCCTTATTATTACATACCAGTGCTTTCCATCCACTCCCCGCTTGACCTACAGCTAGTCACCTGGTGTCCCAGGGGCTCGCCCTCCTTACTTGGAAATGCAGTGAATTCCAACTTCCCTTCCTGTTTACTTATTCTAAGAATTTGTTGAGCACCTGCTGTTTGCCTGGCACTTCCCTGTTATAATTTTTTAAATTCCAATTCTAGAATTCTGTGAAGGAAGCAGAGCACCACATATCATAGTCTTCTAATCCTTTGTGAATAGAGAACTATAGATCCTATTCTGAGGAAGAACTTCAGGAAGCAAGTTCTGACAGTTTCCAGGAGCACATTCTAGAACTTACAGAAACACGCTGATAAAAAGTCTTCCTCTTTTTTAAATTTCCCTTATCACAATTTGTCTGTGTGTCTCTTTATAAAGGGCCATTTTTCATTAAACTCTGAGTTCCTTCTTAAGAGAAACAAAACTAACTTATTGGAGCTCATCAAAGAGTCCGAAATACAGCAGATTTTCAATGTATGTGGAAAATAATTAAAGAGTCCATGTACTTCTAGTTTTGAAATCTTATCCTTCAGCATTCCCTTTGCCTCCCAAAATGAACTTAATTAAAATAATTAGACTATGGGGGCACCTGAGCGCCTCAGTCCATTAAGTGTCCAACTCTTGACTTTGGCTCAGGTCATGATCTCAGAGCAGTGAGATCGAGCCCCACATTGGGCCCTGTGCTGAGCAAGGATCCTGCTGAAGATTTTCTCTCTCCTCTCCATATGCCCTTTCCCTGCCTTGCTCTTGATCTCTCAAAAAAATTAATTAATTAATTAATTAATTAATAAAACAATGAGACTATTCTCAATCACAGCACTGAGCACCAATATGCCAAGACAGATGATTAGAATCTTACTTTGTCTCCTGCAGATGAAAAAAAGAAAAACACAAATATCTATATCTGCTTGTAGATACTCCATCAAACCTATAACTACTTTAAGTGTCATTACTTTTAATAGTATGATGGACATTCAGTTTCACATGAGCTATCCTGTTTACTTATCCCTTGTAACAATTCTATAATCCATTTTACTACCAAGGAGACTGAGGTACAGAGAAGTGGCTTGCACAAGGTCACAGAAGTTGGTAGAATCTGGTTTCGTAGCTGGTTCTTTCTCAGTGCAGTGACTGGACTCTGCTAGACTGCTATATAAAATCCACCTTAAGAAGAAATAGAACTCTGGGATGCCTGGGTGGCTCAGTTGGTTAAGCAGCTGCCTTCCACTCAGGTCATGATCCCAGCGTCCTGGGATCGAGTCCCACATCGGGCTCCTTGCTCGGCAGGGAGCCTGCTTCTCCCTCTGCCTCTGCCTGTGCTCTCTCTCTCTCTCTCTGACAAATAAATAAATTAAAAAAAAAAAAAAGAAGAAGAAATAGAACTCTAATGGAGACAATAATGTCCCAAACTCTCAACCAACTGAAACTCTGCATGCTTTTAGACTAGGGGGTATTATATTAATCTACTCTTGAACTTTTCTGGAGGCTTCCGATAACAGGTCAAGACTGATGGCATTCTGTGCCGAGGGTGAGCTGCGTTCCCACGACCTCTTTTACCATTATCATAAAAATCCCTTCTATCTTTTTCATGCACTTGTTCCCCATTTTCCAGCAATCTTGGTCTTCGTTCTTGTTTTACTTCCTTGTTTGGGAGACACTAATCCTCCAGTAGCTTTTTCAGTAGCATGAGGTCAATGTTCTAAGCCTTCCATGTCTCGAAAGTGTCTTTATTATTCTCCCACACATTCAGCTTAGAGTTTGAACATAGAATTCTAGAACAGAATTCGTTTTCTTTCAGATATTTAAACGCATTGCTTTATTGTCCTCTAGCTTCTAACAATACTATTGAAAAGTCTTTCTAACTACTGTTTATTTGATCTTTCTCTCTCTTGCTCTCTGATTCTCATAGGTCAATGTTTTTATTTTCATTTGGTGAATGTGGGGAATATATTATAATTATATTATATAATTATATAATATATATATATTATATAATTATATAATATATATTATTATATATATTATATATATAATAATATTATATATTATATAATATATATTATATAATTATAGTTATATTTTCTAACGGCCCCCAAACAGAGAGCAAGTTGGAAGCTGCACATGGTGAGCCTTACCAAGGCCACTGGGCCAAGAGCAGAACAGGAGGCACTCACATGAGGTGAATACCATGCTATCACAACAAAGAATGGGAAAAAAATATGAGCCAGACACCAAAGTCTCATGACATAATGCTTTGGACCGGCTTTCCCCTCACTCTTTTGTGCTCCCTCTTCACAGAAGACAGAGGCAGCCCCTTGACCTGTTTCACCAGATTCCTTAATATTTGCCTGACTGCCTGTAGTTCATCTTCACCAGTGTGGGGAGACAATCAGGTATGCTGGCGAGACTCTGTCTCTTACACCCAGAAGTTGCCAGTTTTGTGTTTGTTACTTCATTCTTGGAACAGAACGATAATTCTGCCATCCTAAAAGACATATGATGGACTGCAGGATCGGACTCCATTACCTTGATCCCAAGATCCAGACCAACTCGGTCCTAAGCTTAAATCACGGTCCTGCTACAATAGTATTGGGCATCCAGGATTGCCCATGGAATGACCCATGAACCCGACTGCAAGATGGAGCAGTCAATACCTAACACTTACCAGAGGTTCATTTCCTCAACAAACATTTACTTTAGATACAAAGACCCTTTGATACAAAGCACATAAGGTATAAATGGCCCCCCTCAATCACTGTCACCATAATCCCCAAACACACATACACCCGCAATTGTTCATGACCCACTCAGCGCCTCTTCTCCTGAAGACAGAAAATCCCCTCAGGTTCGCTTCATCAAAACACACATTCCCCTGAAAGTACTTCCAGAATGAGTAAGAAGAGGTTCCTGAGAAGCAAGAGAACCACCAGCGAAGGACTGTGGCTCTCACTAGTCAGATGAAGAAAATGGTTTGGGGGTGGGCCCAATATGAGAAAAATCCTGGGAGGGTGTGATGTTAAAAGTTACAGGGATCAAGTTAACTCAGCAAAGAAGAGAAGAATGGAGGAAGTTGACTAGCCCACGCCTCATGGAGAGTTCAGGAAGATGCTCCGAGTGGGGAGAAGGGAATGGAAAGTGCCAGCAAGCACCAGATAGGGAAAACAACAACTAACTCAGGAAGCAGAAAGTAGCCAGGAAAATTCCTTCCCACTCTTCTCCAACCGCCCCAGTACTAAAAGTAATTAACCTAATTCTTCAATGCTGGTTTCAATTTACACAGATTAGAAAAAGATCTCCTCCCTGGGCCTTGCCAAGCAACCCATCATTTTATTTTTATTTTTCCCCAACTTTAAAAAGAATTTGAACAACCCTAAAAGTTAGAAGAATGATTCAGAAAGAACAGTAGCCACCGAAACTCAATATGGTTGCTAGTCTATCTCACACTCAGGCTCTTGAAGAACCCTTCGGATGCAGGGGTCCAGCATGGTGACACTTCTTCCCTTAATGTTTCTGTGTCCATCTCCTAAAACTATAGGTGTTCTTCCAAAGAGCCACAATGGAAGCATCGCATCTAAGAAAATTCATAGTAACTCCCTCTTATCGTCTTATACCCAGTCTATACTCAAATTTCTCCAGTTGTTCCCAAAACACATCATAGAATAGCCAGTCCTTTCCTGTTCTTCTCATCAAATTCTTCTTCATTCTAAGTATTGTTTTGAGCCAGGATATGATCAGACTAAACACCCCACATTGGATGTGATCTCTTTAGACTCTTTTAATCTTTAAAAGGTCCCTCACTTTTTATTCATAATATTGGGGTTTTGTTGTTTTGTTTTTGTTTTTCTTCCTGTTTTTGCTTTTGTTTTTGTTTTCCGGAAGTCCCAGACAGTTTTATAACATTTCGATATTCTGGTCTGGCTGATTGTTTCATCATACTGCTGTTTAACGTGGATGTGGTCTAGCCCCTATATTTCCTGTCATTGAAAGACGGGTGTAGAAACTTGATTCAATTCGGGTCAAACACTTTTGGCAAGGACACTTCGTAGGTGATGTTGTGTAGTTCATGGTGTGTCCTTCCAGGGGGGTGCCTCACCACGAAGGCTCCTTCGAGTCTGGTTCCTCGAGTAAAGTGGGAACCATGGGATCTCTCTGTTGTAAAAGGCACCTTTCTTCCATGCAATTAGTAGGTGACTCTGCAGTGGTCTGTTGGTATGAGTGAGTGTCTTATACCCCAACAACCCTGCACTCAATGGTTTAGCATCTATTGATAATCCTTGCTGATAATAATTATTACTTTAACAGCCCATCAATTATTTTTTTAAATATTTTATTTATTTGAGAGGCAGTGAGCAAGTGAGTGAGAGTAAGCACGAGCGGCAGAGAGAGAGGGAGAAGTAGGCTCTCCACTGAACAGGGAGCCCATCTCGGGGCTCAATTCCGGGACCCTGGGATCATGCTCTGAGTCAAAGGAAGGCTTAACTGACTAAGCCACCCAGGTGCCCCAACAGCCCACCAATCATTTTTTTCTAAAGATTTTCTTTTTATTTATTTGAGAGAGAAAGCACAGGAGTCAGGGGAGGAAGAGACTCCCCGCTGAGCCAGGAGCCTGACGCAGTGCTCAATCCTAAGACCCTGAGATCATGACCAAAGCAGAAGACAGCAGCTTAATCCACTGAGCCACCCGCCTGCCCATCAATTATACAAGTGCCAAAAGGATGAGTGAGAAGAAGAGAAAGGAGTGTCAAGGACAGAAACAGAGAACAAGGCAAATGTAGCAAAGGAATCCAAAATCTCTGCCAAGGCCATCTTCAATTTACATTTAATGTTTCCAGAGTCATGAGTCCTGAGTGCTTTAAGGAAATGTTGGCCTGAAGCAAAGAGCAAAGAAAGGCATAAGCAAGATTCTGTCACTTTAGGAAGACGTGAATGCACTTCAGTGAGTCTAGGCATCTGCATTTTGTTCTGAACTTCATCCCCAGTGATCGCCCCAAAAGAGCTAACAATTCAGGGGGTTATGCCGCCATGCTCCAAACTCGGTGTTTGGACTGTGGATTCCTTATACGACCAGGAGGAATCCTGGTGCTAGGACAGGCAATCTGGACCTCTTCCTACAGGGCTGGTTTACAGAACACACTCAACAATAGCCATTTATCCAGAACTCTCAGTTCCAAGTCTTTTGCTTCTTTCCAAATAGTACTTGCCACACTGTCCAAAAACAGGTTGCTTTGAAAGAAACAAGTGGTCACTTTGTTGACCTGTTGAATACACGCATTGTCTTAGGCGAATTGCCCTCTTTCAGAGTTTAGGAAATTAAGCCTGTCCCTCTAAAGAGTTTACTGAATGCCCACATCAAAGAATATTTCACATCTACTCGTATCTTGAAATCACTTCGAGTGATCTCAAAGCACACGTCTTTTCTAAGACATGCAATCCTGAAAATTTTGTTCCCGTTCCAGAACACTCTGATTCTGGTTATGACAAGCAAGAATTTAACCATCCCCCCCACCCCTCCGAACTTGAAGTTTACTTCAATAAACATGAGGAGCAACCTAGACCCTCTGGCAAAGAGTACAAACTCTAATAAGAGGCATAAGTCATATAGAAATCCTATAGCCCACAAAAGAGCATGAGATAGAGTCAGAAATGAGCAAAAGGCTGTGAGGAAGACAGCCGTGCAGATCACTTCTCTCACTGGCCGAATCAAAGAAGGTGTCTCCGGGGGGCTCCCCCAGGAATGGAAAATTATTCCCCACAGTAGGAACAGACTCCTGGGACGTCAGCCAGTGCTGACTCACCAGGTAATTATGAAAGTCTAAACGTATGCTGCTCTAGACAAGTTACGGTTTCATGACTCCCTGGAGAGGACTATAATTATTTCAAGGAGAAATTTTTTTTAGACATCATAGTTTAAAAAAATGTATTTTAAAAGGACAAAAATGCAAATCCACTTTAGTTTGATTTTAATGTATGCATGATGTTTAAGAAGAAAGAAAGGAATTATATTTTCAAGCAAAAAGCAACAGGACACTCCAGCCCCTAATGGGTCGGGAATTTGGAATCACTGCTCCAGACAGCAGATGCTGGATAAATGATGAATAGACAAATTCTTCAGATTTTTTTTTTATAAAGGACTATAGTGTCTCTTGTCAGTAATTTCACCCCACCCCTGCCTTCTAGCCTCCTGGGTCCCTAACCATCTTTTGTGTCATGTCTTGTATGCTACCCATTACCAGCAAACTAACTCCACACAAGCCTTCCATTTCCCTCCTTCAGAAGTGACTGCAGATTTACTGGAGCCGAACTTTACCAGGGCTCAGAAAAACCCAACTAAACAAAACATTCCAACTACTCAAAAAAGGAGCAGACAAGAAGCCAGTAATGTAAGAAATTTACTACCAATTATTCAATCTCATTATCCATATCAGCCGTGAGGCACTTTAGGTTCTGGAAGCAAATTTGAACTTTAAAAATAAAAGGCAGGACAGAACAATGTCAGCCCCGTGATTCTGAAGCATGGTAAAATTGTGTGATATTTTTCTAGCACATAACTAATAGTGTGTTTCTGATAGTGAAGGAAGACAGCATCATTCTCTTGTTTAAAAAGTTAAGGCCTAGAAAAACTTCCTTTATGTTAGGGATGGAAAATTCTGCTTGAAGGCTCTATTCCTGTCCCTTTAGTTATCTTTTCTTTTACTTTTTCCTTTCATCATTAAAAAAATAAAAATAAAACAAAACAAAAAGACACCTGTGTCATGCCTTGTTATAAGGACATGTGACTATTAATAAATGACAGGACACAGTTGTCCTATCCTGACTGCTGGAACAAAGCAGCTGATAGAAAAGTGCCCCTTCATTTTGGTGGAGTTTAAGTTCCATGACACTAACCACAATTTGACTAGTGGATTTCCTGCCAGCTCTCCCTGAAACACTCTTGCCACGATAAAGATCATTTCCATTCCTTGCCCCTGAACCCAACAGGGGCTAGCTGAAGAGCAGTCACCTTAGTATCTGGGACCACCAAACACAGGAGCCTCGAATGAATGAAGGTGTTGCCCCTTAAAGAGACAGTAATCATAATTAAGAAGAGAATGGCCCAAGGGAGGGGCTGGACTGAAGGCAGTCACCAAAGTGGTGATGTTAGCCTTCATCTGATGGCTTTCTGTTAGTCCCATCCCCAGTCCTGTCCATATCATTAGGGGAAGCATGAGCCGGTGTGAGGTTGTGTAGGTTGGTCTCGCCAAGATATTCTGGCCAAAAAGAAGGCAAGTGCAACCAGATACCAGGTAACCATGTCAAGAATTATAAATTTTAGTGTAAATTTAGTAAATGTTCAAAATCTAATTATTAGAGGAGAGACATTGCAAGTCTTTTAAAGAAAGATTTAAAGAAATACAAGAAACTCACATACCACCTAGTACCGTTCTAAACTTGAGTTATTGAATACTATTGCTTGATCTAAATCCTTTTTTTTAATTTCCTTTTCTGCCTTCTTTGAATATTAAAAAAAAAAAGACTATCTGCATTTTCCTTTGTTTATACATTTGCCATAAAGAAACCCCTGAGCTGTTTACAACTGATCGGTAAGGACTTCAAGGAGAAGACATCACAAAGTTGGACAGAGGCAAGACCCCAGCTTAGACAGCCAGGATTCAATGCTGGTGCTGACCTTGACAAGTGGTTTAGTCCTACTCTACCTCAGTTTCTTCATCCGTAAAATGGAGACAACTAAAACACCTATCTCACTGTGGTTGCTGTGTAGATTAAATGAAACAATCCAGGTCAAGTGTTTGGCACTGTGCCTGAGAGCAGATCAACAGTGTGTCATTACTGTTGCTAATATGGGCATCACGGTATGCCTCCCCAGCAATCCCAGCTAATCACTGAGCCCTGAGATCTTTCTCTGCTTCTCCTGGAGAGCTCTGTAGAAGAGGAATTTCCTCTTCCAGGGAGCTTTGGCTGCAAAACAAATACTGAATAATAAATAATTAAATAACAATTAAAAAAGAATGTAGACATTTACACAATGGGCAACCACAAAGCAAGACTGGCTTCTTCTAATGGATGAATGTTTCCCCTGGCAGTTAGCTTTTTAAGAGTCTTTCCCACCATTTTAACCAAACAGAAGAATGCAAAAATAAAGTTATCACATGGTTTCCTTAACATCCAAATTTAACTCAGTTGAAGGGAAGGAAAGAAGCAAAAGACCAAGTGACTTGATGGCTGGTTAGAAAGCAGGGAGCATTCATATATTAAAAACAAGTCCACTGGGCCAATTCTTACTTCAATTTGCTTGTTTCATGTGCTAGATTCTTTTTTTATTTGTACAGTTGGTTTTTTTCTTAGGTAAAGTGTTTCGGGTTATAGTGGTGGGCTTGATATGGGTTTTTTTGTTTGTTTGTTTGTTTTAACCATAAATGAAGCAAGTCACCTTCAAGATCTGATTTTTTTTTTTTACAGATTATTTATTTATCTTGAGAGAGAAAGAGAGTGTGTGTATGTGTTTGTGAGCAGGGGCAGGGGCAAAAGGAGAAGGAGAGAGATTCTCAAGCAGACGCTGTGCTGAGCATGGAGTTGGACTCAGGGCTCGAGCCCATGACCATGAGATCATGACCTGAGCGGAAATCAAGAGTTGGATGCTCAATTGACTGAGCCACCCAGGCACCCTTGATTCTTTATTTATATAAGTTCACCAAATGACTAGTCAGCATTAAACAAAAGGATGATGTTGATACAAATCCCCCCCAAAATAAACACTCCTGTTAAGTAGCAAAATCAAATACTTTCAGCTCTTGATAGATAACCAAGATAATTGTGAATCCTCATTTCTTCACCAATCATAAAGTCCTGTCTCAGAGTTTCCAAAAGATCCCTTAGGTTTGATAACTTTCCAGATAGGGCTCACCTGAACTTTGGGTGACTCACCTCTCATGCTTATGTCTTCCCAAATCTTTAGCGTATCCCTCCAGTGGTTGAGTTCTCTCCCTATACAACAAAACTGTGAAGGGCCTGGGTGTGGACCAGTACAAAGCACAACCACCAAAGGCACAGCAGAAATGGGCAGAAACACCAGCCACAGAGCCTCCAATGGTTGATTCTATAGAATTAGTTTTACTTATACTGGGATTCTAAGCATTAAATCTTGCCTCTAATCCCTTACTGTGCAATTCCTACCACCCACCAAGAGGTAATAGAAAGTTGAATCAGATACTCCTTCCTTAGGTTCCCAAGAGCTAATATTTTAAAATACAGATTATTCACAAAGGCTTAGTTTCACTCCAAACAGAAATGTTGGGGGTCGGTTTGGTTGTCGCTTTTAATCTGTTTGATACAGACTTGTTGTCCTTCTCTGACCATCTACTCATCACTTTCGTGAGAAGGAAGTTCTTCTTGTGCATCCTGGCCTTCTTAAGCAAGACAAAGTTAAGGCAATGCTTTAACCAAAAGATAAAGCTAAAAAGGTTATAGTAAAAGAGAGACTGAGAAATCAATATATTAGCACTTCATGGCTGAGAATTTCCCTTACTAAATCCATCCCCACTAAGATCAAGATAGATGATACTGGCAGTGCTGTTCTTAGAAAAGTAAAGCAAACAGCTCAAATCCATTTCCTAGAACCAAGGGCTGGCAGATTTTACCAGTTTCTACAGTAAGAAATATATTTACATCTTGACCCAGTGCACAGGCACATGAACTGAAACAAAGGTTTCACGAGTCAGCACCTCCCCCAACTGCAGGCAGTGCTCAGTGGTGTTTGCCAACTCTGCTTGATTTCATTTTTGAAATGCTGGTTGTGACTTAGTAACTGATTTCACTATACTAATGGGTTGCATTTCACAGTTGGAAAAACCATGCCCTAGAAAATCATCCCCTGTGCTACACAGGTCAAGCAAAGTGCTCACAAGGCAAAGATCAGTGTTTCAATTCCTCTTTCAGTCCCTGATGGAACACAGCTCCTCAATGGCCAGAGTTAGAGAAAAAAATTATCCTGCCACTTGCTAAAATGGTAAGAAAGACTTTATTGAAGACTGAAGAGCAGAGAGATGGTGCTCAACCCTGAGTGCAAGAAGGAAGAATGGGGATTTATAGCCAAGGAACAGAGCGAGGGGGGTCGGCGAATGGAAAATCATCATAAGGAGCATCAAGGGGAGGAGATTCTTCTAACCTGACCTAACAGGATTCTTGCTAAGAACTGGCTAGGGAAGCCGAAGACAGGATGGGGGCCAAGGTCTGCGTTCAGAGGAGGGCTCAGAAGAACCTACGGAGAGAGTCCTTTTCACCTGATGACTTTCTGCAGTCAACAGAAAGCTGGGCATCATTTTTTTTATTCCTATGGTAAGAAAAACCCTCAAAGCAGACACTGAGGTGATCTCCCAGTGGACAGAACAACCTAATAGCTCAAAGCATGGCCTGCAGGACTCCTGACCAAACCTCTGACATCCAGAGGCTTCGCTAAAATGACAGGAATGAAATTAAGAAATCAGAAGGGGAGACCTCAGCAAGTGAAAGATTTTGGCGATTTTCTGGAAGATGGAAAGTAGAGAGGAAAGTGGTAAAGATTTAGCAATTAGCTGCAAGCAACGGTACAAGAGCATGAGAGGTGGCTAGTCCTCCTGCAGAACTCACATCGCTGTTACCCTTTGAGGCACTGGAGACCCAGAGAGTCTCAGGCCTGGCCAGGGGAGCAGATTGAAGCCCTGAACATGGGCTGCTGGGGCGTTCATGTGCCCTTTCCTGCCCCTTTCTGCCAGCAACTGCCCCCAAATCCCATACACACGACTGTGCTCCCACCCACACCCCAGTCAGGAATGGGAGACGTTGCTCTGGAAAAAACTAACCTCGAATTCTCCAGAAATGGGGAGATGAGGTATGAATAAATGACAGTGAGGGATTGGGGTCTTACATCCAAATCTTTACTCTATTTTGAGTTAATTTGCAGGTAGCTTTCCAGTTTTCCCAACACCGTTTGCTGAAGAGAACATCCTTTACCCGATGCGTATTCTTGCTTCCTTTGTCATTAACTGACCACAAACGTGTGGGTTTATTTCTGGGCTTTCTACTCTGTTCTACTGATCTCTGTGTCTGTTTTTAGGCCAATACCATATTGTTTTGATGACTATAGCTTTGTAAAGTAGTTTGAAATCAGGGACAGTGATGCCTCCAGCTTTGTTCTTCTTTCTCAAGATTGCTTTCACTATTTGGGATCTTTTATGGTTCCATACAAATTTTAGAATGTTGTTTGTTTTCTATTCCTGTAAAAAAACCTCATTGGAATTATGCCTGGTATTGCATCAAATCCGTACATTGCTTTGGGCATTGTACAATTTTTACTATTAATTTTTACTATTTTTACTATTAATTTTTTTTTACTATTTTTACTATTAATTCTTCCAATCCATGACCATGGGATATCTTTCCATTTTTTTGTGTCATCTTCAATGTCTTTCATCAGTGTCTTATTGTTTTCAGTGTACAGGTCTTTCACTTCTTTGGTTAAAATTATTCCTAGGTATCTTATTTTTTATTGCAATTATAAATGGCATTGTTTTCTTAACTTCTCTTTCTGATAGTTCATTATTAGTGTATAAAAATGCAAAAGATTTTTGTATGCTGATTTTGTACCCTGCAACTTCACCAAATTTGTTAATTCATTCTAACACTTTTTGGTGGACCCTTTAGGATTTTCTATATATAAAATCATATTGTCTGCAAATAGTGATGGTTTTGCTTTTTGGATGCCTTTTATTTCTTTTTCCTGCCTGACTGCTCTGAGGAGGACTCCCAATACTATGTTGAATAAAAGTGGTGAGAGTGGGCACCCCTGTTTAGTTCCTGATCTTAAAAGAAAAGTTTTTCACCATTGAGTTTGATGTTAGCTGTAGGCTTGTCATAAAGGGACTTTACTATCCTGAGGTATGTTCTGTTTATACCCACTTTATTGAGAATTATCTTAAATGGATGTTAAATTTTGTCAAATGCTTTTTCTGCATCTTTATTTCCTTTCTTTTGTTAGTGTGGTATAACACGTTGATTGGTTTGTTTTTGTTGTTGTTGTTGTTGTTGTTTTTACATTGATTGGTTTGTAGATACTGAACCATCCTAGCATCCCTGGAATAAATCCCACTTGGTCATAATAGATGATCCTTTTAATGCATTATTGAATTCATTTTGCTAATACTTTGTGGAAGATTTTTGTATATTTGTTCTTCAGGAATAGTGGCTTATAATTTTCTTTTCTTATGGTGACCTTGTCTGGTTTTGGTATCAGGGTAATCCTAGCCTCATAAAATGAGTTCAGAAACATTCCCTCCTCTTCAGTTTTTTGGAAGTTTGAGAAGATTATGTTTTAAATATTTTTTGAATGTTTGATATAATTCACAGTATTATGTAAAGCCGTCTGGTCCTGGACTTCTGTTTGCTAGGAGATTTTTGATTACTGATTTAATCTGTTTACTAATAATCAGTCTATTCAGATTTTCTATTTCTTCATGATTCAGTCCTGGAAGATGACTAGGAATTTATTCATTTATTCATTTCTTCTATGTTGTCCAATTTATTGGTGTACAATTGTCCATCATAGGCTCTTCCGTTTCTTCATATTTCTTTGATATCAGTTGTAACTTCTCTTCTTTCATTCTGATTTTACTTATTTGAGCCTCTCTTCCTCTTACTGAGTCTAGCTAAAGGTTTGCAAATTTTGTCTGTCTTTTCAAAGAGCCGGCTCTTGGGGTGCCTGGGTAGCTCAGTCAGTTAAGCATCAACTCTTGATTTTGACTCAGGTCATGATCTTGGAGTTGCAAGGTCAAGTTCCATGTCGGGCCCAGCATGAAGCCTGCTTGGGATTCTCTTTCTCCCTCTTCTTCTGCCCCTTTCCCCCACCTCTCTCCCTCTCTAAAAAAAAATAATAATAATAAAAAACAACAAAAAAAAGAGCCAGTTCTTAGTTTCATTGATCTTTTATATTGTCTTTTCATTCTCTATTTCCCTTATTTCCATTCTGGCATTTATCATGTCCTACCTTCTACCAACTTTGGGTTTCATCTGCTCTTCTTTTTCTGGTTCCTTCAGGCATAAAGTTATACTGTTTACTTGAGATTTTTCTTATTTCTTAAGGTAGGCCTGTTTCATTAGAAACTTCCCTCTTAGAATTCCTTTTGCTGCATCCCATATATTTTGGTATATTGTATTTCCACTTGTCTCAGGGTATTTTTTTTCCTCCTTTGATTTCTTCATTGTTGTATTGGTTGTTCAGTAGTATGCTGTTTAATCTCTATATATTTGTGATTTTTCCAGTTTTCTCCTTATAATTGATTTCTAGTTTCATATTGTGATGAGAAGAGAGACTTGATGTGTTTGCAAACCTTAAATTTATTGAGACTTATTTTGTGGCCTTATTATCCGATCTATCATTTTTGGCTTAATATATAATTTATTTCATGTGCATTTGAAAAGAATATGTGTTCTGGTGGTTTTAGATGGAATGCTCTCTTTGCATATATATATCCATTAAGCCCGTCTGGTCTGATGTGTCATTTAACACCAATATTTCCTCGTAAATTTTCTCTTTGGGTGATCTACTCATCAGTGTGTGTGGATTATTAAAGTCCCCACTATTATTTTCTTGTTTCTTGTTTCTTCTCCCTTTAGGTGTTCCTATGTTGGGTGCAAAAATATTTACAAATGTTATATCTTCTTGTTGGATTGACCTCCTCTTTTTTTTTTTTTTTTTAGTCTTTCTTTTAAAGTCTGTTTTGTCTGATACAAGTAGCTACTCCAGGTTTTTTTTGTTGTTGTTGTTTCCATTTGCATGAGACATCTTTTTCCACCCCTTCACTTTCAGACTGCACATGTCCTTAACATCTGAAGTGAGTGCCTTGTAGGCAGCATATACATTCCCTGAGAGCATCTCCACAACCTCTAGATCGTGGCAAATCTGAAGCCTGCCCCTCAGGCTGAAGCTCCAGGCCAAATACACAGGCCTTTTCCACATGGAGTTGGGGAGTGTCTCATTCTGCTTCTGTGTGGTGCTCTAGGTATGGTAGCCTGCTCAGAACTGTCTCTCTGATTATTTCAGACCCACGGGGCCCAGAAACACAATCGCCATGGCCACCACGGCCAGGGACTCAGAGGGTATCCCCTGTGTGGGCTGCGAGAGTGATGCAGAGGCAGGATGCTTGCTTGGCGGCTAGGGCAGAGCTGCAAGAGTGCCATGGGTGGAGGTGGGGGAGGCATTCACCCTGTGGCTTTGCTGCGACCAAAGAAGCAGTGCAGAGGTGTGCATGTCCACCAGCACTAGCAGACTGGAGGGAGAGGACAAAAATGGTACCCATCAGTGCCAACACTTAGCAAGGTAGAAGGGAGAATACAACAATGGTACCTGTCAGCATCTCTGTCCTCAGAGTGAGTTCCAACAGCTTCCTGCCCCTCTAAATGCTTGAAGATGAGCAAATGCATCTCCTTCACATATGATCTAGGCATTTTTCAAACTGTTGTTCCTGTGTTGTGTCCCAGGGCAAGTTAGTTTGTGCATAAGCCCTTTACGAATGGAGCCCCTATTCTCTGTGTGTCTCTTGGACATAGGCTTTATTGGCTTTCAAAGCCAGACATTTTGGGACCTTGTCTCTCCAGTGCAGATCCCAAAGCTTCAGGGGTCTGACATGGAGCATAAACCCCCAGCTAATGAAGGCGGAGCTCCTTCTGTGTGAGATCCATTCTAGTCATGGGTTGTGGTGCTTTAAGTAGGGGTTTTGTGGGACCACGTCTCTGCCTCTCCCACTTGTGGTCATTTTATCTTTTGTTATGGAAGAGCCTGTCAGCTGGTTTCTTTTTTGGAGGGAACTTCTCCATATGTAGCTGCAGATTTGTTGTGTCCATAGGAGGAAGTGGGTCCAGGACCTTCCTGTGACACCTTCTTAAATCTGAGGAAAAATAATTTGAACCTAAAATCTTATCCTTGTCTAACTACAAATCAAGTAACAAGTAGGACAAATACATTTTTAGACATGTAAGAACACAAGAAAATTTACCTTCCATGTAATCTTTCTTATGAAGCTACTAAAGGACATGTTCCAGAAAAACAAGGGTGTAAATCAAGAAATAGGAAAGTCTATGCTCCAAGAAACAGGAAATCCAGTACAGGAAGGTCAAAGGGAAATACCAGATGATGTTAAAGAAAAGGCCACACTAACAGAGGGCTGCATGGGAGGGTCTCTATGAAAAGGCTGTGAAAAATAAAATCACAGCTGCAGAATTTTAAATAGAGATCTTGGGTTTATAAGAACTACATCATAAGATTATATCAATCTACCAGAAGCTGGGGACTGTTGTACACCAATTCTGAACAGATAAATTCTCCTGACTTTCCTTTATGGACAAGCCCATCTGAAAATTGCTTTGCACTTAGCTAGGTCTTGAGATTATTGGGTGGGAGAGATGAAACCCAACGGTCCTCAGCAGGTGAGGAGAGGACAGACCATACAACAAAAAGTTAGCAAACTTAAAATGCACTATTTGAAAGGGGTGATGATAAAACACATCTGAAAGAAGTCTAGGTTATTTGTTTAGTAAAATATTTACTATCTGTAGGTGGCCACAGTATTTGCCAAGGAGAGTAAAACCTTTAAGATCAATGAAACAAGCCTGAATTGCTTTCATCACTTGGTTAGTGGGTTAGTAAGGATCTTAATTTCAGAATGTCTGGATCAAGTTCTGTTTATTATGGAGGCTGATTTACTCAACACACCCTTTCCCCCAAGAAAAACATAAAAAACTGATAATGTTCGAGCTTTTGAAAAACAACACTTAAAGGCATTTAACAGGCCCAGTGAAGCATGTGGAAAGAATTAAAGGCCGATATACAGAAAGCTAAGGTATTTTTTAAAATTAGGCACTTAAGTGCAGTAAAAACAAAAATTTGTTCAGTAAAGAAATGTGATCCTAATTTATAACTCACTACTTGACTATGTAGTCAGCAGTATTTATGTAGTTTTAAAAATGTAAACATTGTACTAATGAAGTAAATAATCTGTTGTGTGGGGCTGGAGTGAGTAGGGCCAAAGGGTCTCAACCTGTAATACAGGAACTATTTTCAAAGTGTGGACAGGGCTTAGGAAAACAAAGATAGGGAAGTGCCCTGAGCTAACAATAGCAGGGGGTCATTGCCATTTCTAGGTCTGAATGTTCAAGGGCAAGGGGAGGGGTAATTATCAGAACCTCAGAGAGCAGCTGGATAGATAGGGCTGTCTGCCAGAAGAGGAGGAGGGGGTCTTATCCAGGAGAATAAATATCTCATCCCCTTCGTACCCCTCCAATCCAATCTCCTCCTGCTGATGCCTCCATTAGCCAGACACAACCCAAAGCCAGAGGATTAGGGAGCCTGTGCATTTTGCCCACAAAGGTCAGCCTCCCTGGGGATCAACTGGGTAAAAGAATACATCTGAAAGAGATAGACAGTGCCCAGCAGAGAGCTAAAACTTCATGACCAGAAAACAATAATGTCTAAAATTAACACATTGAAAAATAGTACCATTAGCCTGTTATTAGAACTGAACTCACCAACATTCGAAAGTGGTTGCCTCGGGGAAAGTAGGAAGAGTTGAGAGAAGGTATGCAAGGAAACATTGTTTTTCATGATAAAGCTTAGAACTATTAGGGTTTTTAAATATTTGTTGATACTACTTGATTGAAATAAAAAGTAATCAAATATTGTAAAATGTAAAAAGACCAAAAAAGAGAGAGAGAGAGAAAAGAGAAAAGAAAAGAAAGTTGCTATATGGGAGAAGAAAAATGTACCAGTTTTGTGTTTTGAATCTGGCCTTGGGACCCTAGGTAACCCTATCACCTCACTGCGTCTCAATTTTCTCAGCTGTAAAGCAAAAATAATAGTCCCTATCTCAGAGAGTGGTGGAGAGATTTGAATGACACATTGTATATAGAGCATTTGACACAGGATGAGCCCTTAGCTAGTGAGAAAGTGATACACAGAGCCATGAAGAGAGGGACAAGAATCTTAAAGTCACTAAAAGAAAATGCCTTGATAATTGATTAAGTTCTTTTATAGCTTGTCTTGAAATCTCTGGCTCATGACAACTGCCCAGTAAAAATGTGTTAGTTGAAAGAGCGGAAGTGTCCCATCACAGCACTGCCAGAGTACTTTCTGCCTCCCTCCTTGATTTGATATAATAAGTCAAATTCAAGGGCTTTGTGGTCTGATTCAAGGTTTCACCTTGACCTTGACCTTACAGTCACTCTCATTCCTCTGATCTTTCCAGCCTACCTTCCCTGAAGCCCCCACCTACCTCCCCAGGGCCCCCAGCCTACTCCCCTGAGGCCTCCACCTACCTGCAGCCCCCACTTACCTTTCTGTAATCCCCAGTCTACCTCCCTGCAGCCTGCAGCCTGGCCCCCTGAAGCCTCTACCTACATCCTGCAGCTAGGCTCCTATGCCATCTTAATGCTATTTTGTATATGAAACTTCTCAAACCCATAGTCCATCTCAGAAGCCTCTCCCCAGCCTAAATACCAAGTTCTCCACTCCAGAGTCTCTTACGTGAAGACTGTGAAGCAATGGGACTAGCCCTTGGGCGCGGGAAGGTTCATTAGAACAGCATTGTTGGTGGGGCTCTACCGATGGCTTCCCAGCAGGAAACTGAGGCCCAGCAGTGCTTTCTGACCCAGTGACGCAGGATCGAAGCCCCACGAACGACATGGAGAAGAGCTCTTGCAGCATCAGACAGTCCTGGCTTCGCCTTTTCACGCTCCAGGAGTTGCTCGGAGGAAAGGCTCTGACTTCACCTTCCTGCTGGTTTCTGGCTCCTCCACAAGATACAGTGCTCTGCTGGGAGAAACAAAATCCTGACATCAGTTTCTGTCAGTATTTGTTCCGGGTGCCTGGGCAGCTCAGTCGGTTAAGTGTCTGGCTCTTGATTTCAGCTCAGATCCTGGTCTGGGGGTCATGCAACTGAGTCCCGGGTCAGGCTCAGCGAGGAGTCTGGTTGAGATTCTCTCTCTCTCCCTCTGCCCTTTCACCCTGCTTGCTCACTCTCTCTCACTTTCTCTCTCTCTCTCTAAAATAAGTAAACAAATCTTAAAAAAAAAATTTGATCACCATATGGGACACATTTTTTGATGACGTGTCAGTGAGCAGCCCCTTCTCATTGCTAACAGAGCCCTTAGCATGGTAGCGACTGCTCCTTGTCAGTGGCCATTTCCTCTTGGCATCGTGGGTCCAGGAAGGTACATGTGCTCAGGGCCTACCTCCAAGAAAGATCTCTTTCCCTGATGAAAGAAAGGATCTTCTCTTTCTCTTTGCCAAGACCCCCCTTGCTTCCTGCCCAGGACTCCAACGTGTGTGAGGCAATCTGTCCTCCAGCTGGAACAGCCATCTCTGATTAGAAGGTGGGATGTTCCTGACCCACTGAAGATGGTGGAGGAGCAAGACAAAGAGGGTTAGACCCCCCAGACATCACTGAATCACAGAACCATCCCTGGGCCCACTCTAATGGTCTAAGCTATTACTGAATTTTCTGTGGCTTGCAGCCAGAACAATCCTAAATGATCCAATGTGTATGCCATTAATAGTGATATGACAATCTGTTTTATCTGTTTCATGTCATCTGAGTGGGCATGGGTGTCCTTTTGTTCACAACTCAACTCTCCGCTGGCACTTGGGATATTCTTGCAATGACAACCATGATGTCTGTGAGTGGAATCAAAAAACTTTTACCACCAAGAAAGAACTAACACAGTCACACCTCATATTCAGAGCCCAGATACTGTAAATTTTGATAGATCAGAGGGTGGATGCCACTTACCTTCCTCCTTGGACCAATGGACCTGATTTTACACTAAGTCGTACGATTGTGAGTCATACTGCTTCTTATGACGCTGGGAGAAAGTTTCTAGAGAGGTTTTCTCAGCTATCTGGAAGAAGAGGAACAGGTCTCCTACTTGCCACAATGCCAACCGACACTGCAGAAGTGAGACCCACTGATGGGACTCTTTCAGGTGGAAGCAGAAACCCTCCCAGAGGCCATCTTGGCCTATGTTTACCAAGATACCGTCTGGATTCTATCTTTGTAAGGTAGCATGAGGGGGGCCCTGGGAGGTTCTTGAAGGTTTATGGCATGCTTTGGAATTGTCGATTTTCTTCACAATAAGTGGGTAATAGAACACACCTATGTCTTCCAAAGGAGGAGATAATGTGAAGAAACATAGCCTAGCCTCTAAGGATAATGGAGACAAAGTTCTCAAATGTCAGTGGGCACAAGAGTGACCCAGAGAGTGTGTTTAAAATGCTGGTTCTGACCCCCACATACAACTCTTCTGCCCCACAATGAAGAAAATCATGTTGATCACCATCAAAATTTTAGTGTGCGGAAAAGAAAAAGACAGACAATTAAAATCACCTGAAATTCTCCTACCCTGAGAAAATTCACCCTTATAATGTTTGTGCCTGTCCCTTGGTCTGCCTTTCTATGCACTTACATGCACCCACAAGTGTTAGTTTATAAAAAGTTGGCAAAATGGTTATTATACGAGATGCCTTTTTATTTTTTAAGTATTTTTATTTATTTATTTTTGTGAGAGACAGAGAGAAAGAGAGAAAATGATTGGAGGGTGGGCAGAGGGAGAAACAGGTTCCCCTTTAAGCATGGAGCCCAATGCAGGACTTAATCCCAAGACCCTGGGATCATGATAAGCCAAAGGCAGATGTTTAACTGACTGAGCCACCCAATCACCCCTAGAAGCCTTTTTAAAAAGTTATTTCCTTATTCATTTTGCCTTTTGTACCCCAGAAAACCAATGTTAACACTCTGGTATATGTCTTTCCAGATTTTGCACTTACTGAGAGAATCACACATGAAAACACTGAAACATATACAGAATTATTTTTGTCACTATTTTTATACAAAAATGTGACAATGGGGCACCTCAGTGGCCTAGTGGGTTTAGCAGTGGACTCTTGGTTTCAGCTCAGGTCTTGATCTCAGGGTCATGAGCTCAAGCCCTGTGTTGGGCTTCATGCTAAGTGGTGAGCCTGTTTCTCTCCTTCTCGGTTTCCCTCTGCCTTCCCCCCATTCACATGCCCGCTCTCTCTCTCTCTCTCTTTAATAAATAAATCTCTTAAATTAAAAAAAAAAGTGGCCATGTTATGTGCACATCTCTTCTTCTTGCTTATTTAAGTTAAACTTTCACATCAATTAGCATAGTATTGACTCACCCCTTTCAAAAACTGTATATTTCACAGCATGAATGCACCATTTATTTATTCCTTGCTCCATTATAAAGCATTCTACCATACACAAAAATAAACTAAAAATAAATTAAAAACATAAATGTGAGACATGAAACCATAAAAATCCTAGAAGAGAGCATAGGCAGTAATTTCTCTGACATCAGCCATAGCAACATCTTTCTAGATATGTCTCCTGAGGAAATGGAAACCAAAGCAAGAATAAACTATTGGGATTAAATCAAAACAAAATCTTCTGCACAGCAAAAGAAACAATCAACAAAAACTCAAAGACAGCCTGTGGAATGGAGAAGATATTTGCAATGACATATATGATAAAGGATTAGTATCTGAAATATATAAAGATCTTATACAAATTGACACCCCTAAAACAAACAATTCAAGTTAAAAATGGGCAGAAGACGTGAACAGACATTTCTCCAAAAAAGACATCCAGATGGCCAACAGACACATGAAAAGATGCTCAACATCACTGATAATCAGGGAAATGCAAATCAAAGCCACAATAAGATACCATCTCACACCTGTCAGAATAGTTAAATCAACAAAACAAGGAACAAGTGTTGGTGAGGATGTGGATCAAAAGGAACCCTCTTGCACTCTTGGTAGGAATGCAAGTTGATGCAGCCACTGTGGAAAACAGTACAGAAGTTCCTCAAAAAGTTAAAAATATAACCACACTATGACCCAGTAATCACACTACTGAGTATTTACTCAAAGAATACAAAACACTAATTGAAAGGGATACATGCACCCCTACGTTTACAGCAGCAATATCTACAATAGCCAAATTATGGAAGCAGCCTGAGTGTCCACTGACAGATGAATGGATAAAGAAGATGTGGTGTATATATATACAAAAAGAACAAAATCTCGCCATTTGCAATGACATGGATGGAACTAGAGAGTACTATGCTAAATGAAGTAAGTCAGCCAGAGAAAGACAGATACCATGTTATTTTACTCATATATGGAATTTAAAAACAAAACAAGGGGGAAAAGAGAGAGAATGAGAGAGAGAGAGAGAGAGAGAAACCAAGAAACATATTCCTAATGATGGAGAACAAATTGATGGTGACCAGAGAGGGGTTGCTGTAGGGGGCAGGGGTTAAATAGGTGGGGAATTAAGGAGTACAATTGTCGTGATGAGCATTGGGTAATGTATGGAATTGTTGAATCACTGGGGTGCCTGGATGGCTGAGTCAGTTAGACATCCAACTCTTGGTTTTCTACTCAGGTCATGATCTTGGGGTCCTGGGATCCAGCCCTGCATCTTGTTTTGCGTTCAGTGCAGAGTCTGCTCGATTTTCCCCCCTCCCTACCCTCTCTCTCCCTTCTCTCTCTCTGTTCCTCCCTTCTCTTTCACACACACACACACACACACACTCTCTCTCTCTCTCTCTCTCTCTCACTCTCTCTCTCTCTCCCCCCACCAAATAAATAAATAAACAGAATTGTTGAATCACTATGTTGTATACCTGAAACTAAAATAACACTGTATATTATCTATACTGGAATTAAAATTAAAATTGTAATTAAAAAATAAAGTACAAATTTAGAAATTAAATTTAATTGAAAGTTTTTTTAAAAATGCTGATTCTGGGCCTTCACTCTAGAGTTTTGATTCAGGAAGTCTGGGCCTGGGCCCAAGAATCTCCTTTCAAAATAAATGAACATCTAGTAGAAGTTCATCAGACCCTTTAAAGAATAGTTACAAATCATTGCAATCCACAGATTATCCAAAAAGTTCCATATTTGGCAATGATCTTCACATCATCCCCTTTCTCCTTCCTTCATGTTCTGGTTTCATCCATCAACCCTCTCCTTCCTCCCTGCCCTCCCTCACACCCCTGTGTCACTTCCATCTCCAAATGAGACCCAGCTCTGAGAATGACTTTAGTATACCAGAATGTATGCCTCTGTGGAGTATCTGTGAAGTCTCTTCCTCAGATAAGCTCAAGACATCCACCAAGCATTTTGCAGGGGCAAGGAAACTAGCAGTGTCCCAATCCTTTCTGTTCTCCCAGCTGCTCTTCTGCTTCTCTTGCCTCCATTCACCTCCACCATCTCACACCCGACCTCAGGAGCGTCCTAAACCCCCTTAGGCCTCTTATCAGGTATCCAACCCAAACCCAAGCCCCATGCTCATCTTTCTCCCTCTCCCTTCTTATGCACGTCCACATGCTTTCCTCTATGGCCAATCGGATCCCATAGTTCCAGATATCCCCTTGCTGTGGCCTGACTCCTGAGTTTCTCTCCTGGTCCAAAGCCTCTACACCAACCATCTGCCCCACCAGCACCTCCAACCCCACATGCCAAAACTCAACTCCAAGCCCACATGCCAAAACTCAACTTGCCCATCACTTGTATTCCTCTTCTCTATTTCTGACACACCTACCTTCCCCAATCAAGACCTTGCAATGATCTTTGACGTTCCCTCTTGGTCCTATATTCAACCCCTTACCAATTTTTCACTCACTTCTCCTTTCTGTTTCTTTGGTTGTGTCCCTTTCATTTACAAAACGGGCTTTGTTTTTGTCTTTATTTCAAACCAAAGTTCTTTGGTTTCCAGAAAGAAATGACTGGTAATCCCAAGGGGATTACTAAAAGGCACAAGGACATCTCAGGGACACAGAAATGGAAATGCAGCCAGGCCTCATGGGAAACAAGGTTAGACCTGGAAGGCTTTGGGGATAAGGTTGCCGCTGCTTCTGGCTTCATTTTCCCTGCTTGGCCAATCTGGTTCTTCTGCCTAGATTCCTTTCTGTAGATTTGTCTCCGTGTCCTGCTTTTCTCCACGTAGATTGTTTATGTCCCCAAATGATTGTCCCAATCCCACATGTGCTCTCTAGACTAAATGCAGTCTCTGTCATTTAGTTCAAATTCTGGAGAGAGAGGTTTGATGGACCACTGGCCAGCCAGGAGATTGAACCAGATTTGCCATGAAGCCAGCTTTGATTCCAGCATCCGGATTAGTCCAGGTAGAATTACGGGTGTTAACATAGATCTCTAGGTTAGATCTCATAAATCAGCAACATCTACTGATGAGGACCATCGCTAGACAAAGAGGCTGTTTGAAATGTACCCCACAAAATTCTATCATAGTGGTTCCTGGAAGCTGGGTTACAAACTAGTGGCATGTCCAGACCCAAGTTTTTACCTTTCTGATGCACAATGAGAAAAATAATGATTGTGTGTGTGTGTGTGCATGTTGGGAAGAGGGACCTAGTTTCAGGTTACATAGAGTTTTAGATGTTCTTTTTGAGACATTGTGGGACACTGTGTACTTTACACAGAGGTAATGTCTTTTCTGTTTATGGACGTTGACATGTCGTTGCACTTATGAAATGGTAGTGGCTTGGTTGTTTGTGCCTTTCGCAAAGTAAAATGTTGAGGTGCCTATGCCAGTACCTTAAATTTGGAGGGAAACTTGGCTGGTCCATGAAATCTGTATGTTTTGGAAATGTACTACATCTTAATTATTTGAATAGCTTACTACATGGTCTCTCTGCTTTCAAGATCTCTTTCCCATCTACCTTGGACATCACTGTCAACTTACTATCTCTAAAATGTTTTTGGATCTATTTCCTTGTTGATGTCTTCAAGGACTCTGCAATGATTATGAAATGAAATAGAAAGCCTTGACCTCTAGAAACTAGCTCCAACCTCCAGTTCCCAGCCCTTTCCCACTACCCCCATCCATACCCACCATGTGTTCCAGACAAAGTTCCTTCTTATAATTCCTACCCTTGCTCTTTCCCACCAACCTGCTCCCTTTCCAGCCTATCTCCATGAAGTCCTCTGATGCTCTCAGTTAAACTGAATCTTTCCTGACTCTGTATCCCTTTATTAAAATATTTCTACATTCTTAGGACACTTATTACAGTCTGTATCATCATGTGATAATTGTGGAAACATACATCTTGGCATGCTGTGGGTTTTTTTGTTTTGTTTTGTTTTTTAATGTGGCTCCTCTCCTTTGTGGCCAGCCATGTTCCATAAATGAGCCTATTTGGTTTTGAGCATCTCTCTGTTCTCTGCTCAACCTTGGTAGACTGGCTGATGACCACCTAAGTGGCTCAAAATCAGACAAATGTTTGGGACATATGGAAACATCCGGATGGGCCATCTACTATTGAACTTCCTCTTAAGTAAAAATAAACATCTGTATGAGAGCAGTCACTTTGTATTCCTTACGGCTAAAGACATACTAGCTAACACAAACTCGAGAAGCCATCTTACCCTGTTCTTTCATCCCCAGAAATCAGGCTGAGGGCCCAGAAGGTGTTTCAGGATGTCCTTGGGGAGGAAGATTAGGGAGAAGCACGTCAGTGGTCCTAACTGTTGTACATTGAGCCCTCCCATGCTGCATCAGGCACTACTCTAAACTCAGCGTGTGCCTAACCTTCCATGTGCCTCACACAGCACCCCTAGCAGACAGTGGTCTTACTGAGCCTTTTTTACAAGCAAGAAAACCAGAGTGCTGAGAAGTTGTCCACATTACACAGCCATCAAATGGAACGGTAGAATTTTCTCCCAGACAAGCAGACTCCAGGGTCCACCTGCTTTATCACTAGTAAGAGAAGGTCTCTCCAGATGCCATCATCTGGAGATCCCTCTGGCCTGAAAGGGTCCACAGTTTTCTCTTTTGGGCTCCCTTTGGCAGTAGACTAGCCTGAAACCCAAGGGTGTCTGGTCCATACCTCAAGCCCTTCTCCCAGGTCCAGACCACACCCCTCTGTGAACACTGGCTTTCTCCCTGCTCAGGCCCCAGACCCACCAGGCTCACAGCCTCCCCACCTCTGCTCCTTTGGGACCCCAGGCTTCCTGCTCTCCTTCTCGCCACCGTACACAGGCCTGGAGACTCCTCCTCTCTCAAGCCCGCTCTTGTAGACACTTGCTTCACGGTGATGGATTCCACTCCTGGACATCCTCTGGAGATGACATAGGAGGTAGAGAAGAAAAATCAAAAATCAAATGAAATGAAATTTCATTGAAATGAAAAATCAAATGAAAAATCAAAAAAAAATGAAAAATCAAAAAAACTGACTGTTAGAAAAACTGAGAGTTAGAAAAAAATAAAGTGCAAAACCCCATATCCTTCCTCCATAAACAGCCAGTAAAATCATAGTAACTGTGCCTGATTTTAAAACATGTGCTCATTTCCTTACATTTAGGGTCACACAAACCCTAGTTTAAAGGTACGGAACACATCTTCATTTATTAGGAGAATAAAAGCTCATGAACACATAGCAAGATTTACAGTATTGCACTCTGAGTATGGTCAAGGGAAAAGCATCCGTACCTTCCTACCTGATAAAATGCAGCTGTGGGACTGAGGCCCCGATGACAGCTCTCGGCCTCCATGACGATGAACATTGATTAGGTTTCTAGCGTGTGCTGGGTCCTGTGCAGAGGCTCCCAGGGAAAGGAGCTGCCGTGATGCTTGGTCAGATGCTGGGAGATTTCTCATGCAGAACTCCTCCTCCTGCTCCCACAAGCTCACACAGCACTTCAGAAACAATTATTCCTACTGACTGGAGACACCAAGAAGCGGGGTGACCCTTAGTGGCAGCAACACACTGGGGCTCGGGACTTCTGGTACTTGGCTGTTTTGGACACCCTTCTCATCTGTGTCTGTGGGTGAACCCTAGTTAAGGGTCCTCCACACCAAGCACAAAGAACACCTCCTCCAGAATCCAAGATAAAGCCACTTCTCGCGGTATCTTATAGCCTTCTGGTTCCTGGTGCAACTGTTCATTTCCGACTTTACGGGGAAGAGAATTCACTTAATTCATCCTTGGAATCCTCACCCTCTCCCCATCCTGTCCTTCAAACCTCAACACTGCAGCTGGCTGAAGAAGATGCTGGAAATTGGATGGCTCCATGGGGAGTGGGGGAATGGTAGGGTATTCGCCATGGGTGAAAAATGTGTGTCCACTCAAGTCCTGTGTTCTCATGCTCACTTCTGTCCCTCCGCATTTTGACTGTCCAGGGACAGAGGGATGGAACAAGTCTCGTCAATGATACAACGTCCTTCCTTGGGCATTCCTTTTCTGCTGTGTAAAGCTTTTCAAAAACTGGCTTCTTGGCCTTTCGGGGACCGGAAAATTTTGCAAGAACCAACTGTGGTTCTAAGAAAAGATTTTGCTAAGCAAAGTGAAAGCCCTCCATGGCTGCCTGCAGACTGTGGGCAACTTCCTCTGTGCCACCTTGGGAGGGGGAGGAACCCCAGCCGAGGACCAGGACGCTGACCTGCCATGCATCTTGCCCCGTCCGAGGGGAGAAATGGGTGTGAAGACATCTGGCCTGGAGCCCCAAGGCTTAGCGAGAGAAAGCTGCCAATGAGCTACCTAACACTCTGCTGTTTCCCCAGACATTCAGCTCCCCCTTAAAGGAAAATTCTGCACCTAATACCACCTCCTCCAGGAAGTCTTCCATAGAGCCTTCCAACCAGAATCAACCACCCTTTCTATCACATTCTCTAGGGCCCTTTGTTTATAGCCTTATTTCTCTCCCTATATTGTTGTATTTGCTGGCATGTTAGGTCCTCCTGTTGGACGGCAAACCCTTCAGGTCATTGTATCTTAATCACTTCGCTCCTTCCATGTAACATCTCCAATCTCTCTCTCTGTGCCCCTCTCTCTGCTTCTCCATCTCTCTGTCTCTCTGTCTTCCTGTCTCTGTCTCTCCCACTCTCCCTCTCTCTCTCACACACACATACACAGAGAGAGAGAGAGAGAGCAGTGCTTGTCCCCAGGACTTTCTGAGAGAGCCTTTTGAGCAGCACAGAGAATCTCCTTTCCACTTCCACAGGGAAGTGTGACTAATTCCCTCCAGTGCTTAAGTGGGAGAAGCAAGTTTCCAATTCTATCTGAAATACAAATACTGAGCTTAAGCCATGCCAGTTCTGACCCCTTTTATGGCACAGGAAAATATTCCTTCTCTTTGGGGCAGCTACATTTTCCAAGTCACCTCTGAAAAGAGCACACACATTTTAAAAAATTAGAGTAATTGTACTTTTTTTTTCTTTTTCTTTTTCGGTAACTCAATTTATGACCATATTATTTGCTCACAATAATGATTTGGGGACTCAGCACCATAATATTAAAAACCAGAGAAGCCTTAGAGAACTGTCATCCACCCCTGCCAATTTACAAGTGAGGCCATGAGGGATGATAGGACCTGCCGAGGTCACTCAGCCAGCTGGTGGCAGGTAGCCCCGCCAGACCTTGGGCCAGGCATCTGACCCCACAGAGTGCTCTGCTCTCTGATTGGGAGTTCAATGGACAATGGTTTTTGTTTGGGTTTCCATTTTAAAAAGCAGAATTGAACATGTCAAATTTGAGGGCCCTGTCAGACATCAAGAGTCAACCAGTGAAATAGAGAAAAGGGATGGGAAGGGTGGCATATCTTCCATTTTTAAGCCAGAGGGCCCGGGCCCTGGGGCTTGGCCAGGAGCTGGGGCCTGCTGGGGCCTGCTGCAGCCTGCTGAGCCTACCTGTCCCCCACCCCAGGCCTGCAACGCCTGCTGCCAGCAGTCCTGGCCTGCGGTTTGGACAGTTGGGCTGTGCTCAGTTACATGTGGGAGTTCCCTTATCTCTGGGGCGACAAAAAGGAGAGAGGCGATGTGATGCTCCTCGTCTCGCTTTATAGGACCGCCCTGCTCCTGCACATCCCAGCTCCTGTGGCCAGGGGCAGCGGAAGAAAAAAAAAAAAAAAAAAGAATATAAACGGGACAAAGGCACTACTGTGCAGTTGAAATTTGGCGCCAGAAGATGTGCTGGGGAGGGAAGGCCTACAGCCCAAGCTCCAGGGAGGAAAGAGTAAAGGACCAGAGAAGGAGCTAGAAAGATGCGCCACCACGAATCAGGGAACCACAGGGCTAAGGAAAGTTGGATCTGGGTGTGAGTGAAGGACTAAGCAGGTAGTTAAAACACCCTGGCTTCCTTCCTCTCCTTTCTGCCCACCTCGGTTTAACCATCCGAAAGCTACACAGCCCAGGGCTGGTGGCTGAGAGAGCGGAGGGACCGGACCCGCCCAGGTGGGCAGCGGCGCATGCGCAGACACAGCTGTCCAAGCCCGGGCCCGCAGTTCAAAGCCCTTCCCGCCAAGTCACCTCCCAGCCCCTCCCACTCCCCGCTGGCTGGCTCTTCCACCCAGTGGCCACCTGACTCAGTGCAGCCTAATCCTGCAACTCCCCCCTGCCGGGCTTCTCCCAAGACACACCTGGGAAGGTGATGACCTCATTACCTCTCTTCCCCCAAATCCACGCCCTTCTGTAACCACGGCTGTGTTGAGACCAGCCCCTGGCGTGGCGCGGCTCAGCTGTGCGCACAAGGGGAAATGCAACCACTCGCCAGCTCTCGCCTTCTTCCCCATCAGGAGTCATCGTCTCATCCGCGTGGGTGCTGGGCCCCTTAGGCTGCCCGTAGTCCCTGCCACCCTGCCAGCTCCTGGAGCCCATGCAGAAACCACACCGGGAGGCTGCTGGGGTTCCTCAGGGTCACCTGGAGCTGGTGACCGAGTGGTCATCATTGCCTGCGCGCTCCAGATGCCCTTTTGATACTCAGCTGTGACCTTGTTCTGGGATGGGGCGGAGGCGTGGGGGGGGGGGGGAGTCGAAAGATACCTTTCTACAA
>PISX010002783.1:0-72540 GCA_004024625.1 Mellivora capensis | reverse complement strand
TGTGGAGCAGCCCCTGGACAACCAGGCTGCCTCCCATGACGTCATCCCTGCAGGGCTCCCTGTGGGAACTGAAAGGCAAGGAGCAGATAGGGAAACTGAGGCTCTGAGCAGCTGTCACATGCCAACTTTGCCCAGTACCTGGGGAAAATGAGATTTGAACCTCTTCTCTTTGCATTACCGGTGCTGCCCTCCAGAGAGCTCAGCAGGCAGCCCTGCCAGAATTCAGCAGCGAAAGCTGTGTGGGAAGAAGGTAGGAAGGGAGGCCAAAGCCACATCCCATTTGCAGCCCCTTCAGTACTCCGCCTGGGGCAAGGGAAAGCCAGAGAGTGCAGAATCCACTCCTGGTGCCCAACACCCCCAGGACACATCCTGGGGTTGAGTGGCCACTGCTGTTGCGGGAGCATCAAGACTGAGGCGAGAACCGAGTGTCTCACAGGGCTGAGACACACGGTGGAGCCAGGCTCCTCCTTCAGGGCAGAAGGCGGATGTAGCCAGATGACGCAGGCGGCTGGGCTTTCTGAGGAAACTGGGTGGTTTCAGTTCACACAGGTTTGGGGAGGCACCGGCTGGTTTCAGCTCAGGACCTGTGAGGTGGGGAGGGAAGCCTCTCTCCCCTGGTTTGGTTCTGTCAGCATGCACGTGGGGGAGGCCAAAGCAGACCATCCTGATCGGATGTCACTGTAGGGTCTGCCCTCCTAGGAGACCGGAATTCTGCCCCACCCACACCCCCGCCAGGGGAGGGGAGATTCTTGGTTTGGCCTTTAGTGTTCTGCAGACTGGATCCTATTTTTATCTCCCCAGAAGCATCTCAGACACAAGAAGGGCCATTTCAGAGTGCAGGGGAGCCCCAGAAGGTCCTGAGTTTGATGCCAGAGTGATGGGGTAAACCTGGAGCATGCAATCCTAGAAGGACTTCTTAATCTAAGAATTGACTTCTTATCTAAGAGTGTGGGAGGGGAAGGAGGCAGAATAAGGGCGGGGTATCGAGCTGGCCAGGTGCTTGGGGCAAGGGGCAGGGGATGATGAAGTATAGGTCAAGGTCAGCAGGAGGTCTGTGTAGCCCTGGGTGGATAGAGTGCTGATGTCAGCAAGAACCCCTCTTCTTGCTCATTTTCATTGCTGCCATTTGAGTGCCTGTGGTATCCACAAAACTGAAAGAACCTGGTCTGAGGGTTGGGGAGGTCCTCTTGTCCTCTTTCTCTTTCTGCATTCACCCCCTCATCTCTCTCATTTCCCTGCTCCCCGCTATGTCTTCCTCCTCATCTCTGTCTCCCCCTGGAATGCTCCACACCCCCATTCACCTACCCCTGTTCATGCCTATTTGAAACGAAGACATGCATCGGGCACACTCCATGCTAACTCAGAGCCCCTCGACTTTGGCTGCTGGGGCACAAAGTACCAATTGGCCCCACTGTTCTGTCCTTTTAGCCAAATTTTAACTGGGCATAAGACCACCAAGAATAAAGACTACACTTTGTATCTAAGTGTGATGCCAGGACTAAGATCTGGCCAAAGGGAGGTCAGCAAGTATGTCATGTGCAAACATGCCTTTCCTTCTTCCTTGTTAATAGGTATATGGACATGATGGCTAGAGCTCATGCAGCCATTTTGGCCTATGGAATATACCACAGCCAGTTCCATACCTCCAGGATTTGTTCAAACAAGCTTTCTCTGGCCATGCCACTAATAATCCCCTGAGAGGATCCCTTAACACCAACAACATTCTTGTCAGCCAGCGAAGAGTTTGGATTTTCTAAAGGGAGACTGATTGAGTTCCATGCCATCTTGTGGCAGAGGTTAGGGTGCCATGACTTTTCACCATGTTGGCTGGGATGGGCCCATTGTGGCAGATGTTCCTGATTCCTCCTGTTGCTTGCAGGTACAACCCAACAGCCCATTGTTTCATGCCTCCCATCACATCCCTTTCACCTCTTGCCCCAGGGCCTCCCCGTTGCTGCCAAGGAGCAAGACACTGAGCGGGGGATGGTAGGGGAGGACCTGCTTACCCAAACAGGTCCACCGTCCTCTAAGCCAGACACATGGGGTTGTAGCTGAGATGGGCAGGTAGATAGCCACTGACTCTCTACCTGAGAGTCACTGATTCCCAGCCCCTCACTGGGGAGCTCCATGTGCCCTTGTTCTGCCGCCGTGTTGAGATCTGGCTCTCCCTTGCAGGTAATGCCAGATGGTGCCACCTGGAACTACAGGGATCCTGATGCCCTGCAAAGCCAACTTTGACCAATGGGTGAGATGACTGGACAGACAGATTCCCCCCACTAAGGCCAGCAGGCCTTTCTGGAAATGTTCCCACACATTTGTCAAAGCTGTGAGCAGCTTCGTGACACAAGCCTTCATCTGCCCTCTTCTCCTCTCTGCCTCGCTTGCATTTTTTCCTCCCTCTTCCTTCCTGGGGTTCCACTCTGCAGTAAAGGATGGGTGGTGCATTTGCTTCTGCATCTTGTGCTGGTTTCTGGATCACGTGGGCTAAAACAGGGAGACACTCAGGGGATGACACAGGAGCCAAAGACCCTAGGACAGTGAAGCCCTCATCCCCGTCCTGACTGCATGCTCTCAGTTTTTTACCTGAGAAACAAATGTCTATCATATTTAATCTACAACAATTTTGGAAGTTTCTGTCCTTTGCAACCTTGTCCTGATAAATGCAGCTGCTCAGGAGAGCCACCTCTGTGCTGTAGTTGCCTAGAACAGTGCCCAGCCTCTCCTTAAAACATTTATACCCCTTTCTCTTCGTGTTTCAGTGTCGCTGGCATTGACTGACTTTGAGCCATTCAGCACTTCTATGAGACTGCCGAACAGGCGTCGTTTTCCTTTCCATCACCACCCTTCCCACCTAACTCCCTCCTAAAAGGACAAGGAAATGCTGTCTCTTGGAACTACATGATTTGCCTAAGGGCAAGAACTAATAAGTGACCCCCATCCCCACCCCGGCCTCTGGCTTCCAGGCCATTAAACCAGACCAGATTTCATCCCCGCCCTTCAGAGGTCACACAGCTGGGGAGTCAGCAAATTTCCTGTTCTCTTTCCAGGCACACCATGGACTGCCCTTCCTGCCCCTTGAAGTTAGAAGAGGCCTTGTGTCTGACGGAGGCCCAAGCAATTCCTACAGCAGTGGTATGTGTGCGGACAGCTCGAGAAAGCAGTGGTGATCCACGGGGCATTTTCCTAACTCTGGCCTGGGGATGCATACAGCCAGGATGGGGCTTGCTCTGAAGGCCCAGGCCTGGAGAAGGGCCCCAGCCGGCTCATAATGACCACATCATGAGAAAGAGAAGTAAACCTTTTGAGTGTTAAGCCACGGAGATTTGGGGCTGCTTGTTTACTGCACCATAACTCAGCCCGACCTGACTCATACACACATGAAATGGGCAGGTGGCCATCCAGAGATTTGGGCTCATGTCGATTTGTTTTTGGAGGGGACGCATCAAAGCCAGTATTCTTAAAATATCAAAGATCTTCTCAAATTCTGACAGCCCCAAGATCCTCAGGAAGGGTGTGTCTGTTCGTTGAAGCATTTGCAGCAAGAGTTCTGGAAAACCCGGGAGATGAAAGGCAAGGATCTGCTTCTATTTCAGCATCCAAACGGGGCAGTTTCCTGTTGTCGGCCATCAAATCCAACTGCTCTCCTGCCGCCACTGACGGTTGGGTGAGACCTGCTGACTGACCCAAATTGATTTTTAAAAACTGGCTTTGTACCGTGCAAGGAATTTGTAGTTTTATCCTTAAGAAGAGACAAGTGGCCCAACAAGGGCCTTAAATACATCTCCATCCTCCCCTCCAACTCTGTGGACTCTCCACTGAACCCCATCAGCTCCTGCAGGTGCCATTCTGCCCCTGGGTGGAGAGAGCTGGTAAAGAGGGAAATAAATCCATTCCTCCTGCCTGGAACCAGCACCGCTCCTGGGGAAAAGATCCACCGAGTTCCTTTCCAGTGACTGTGGACATATATCAGATGAGAAGAGATAATTTGCCTCCATGGAGGGGGGAAGGCTGGACAGCCTCAACACAAGCCTACCCTTTCTTTTCTTTTCTTTTTTTAAGATTTTATTTATTTATTTGACAGAGAGAGAGAGAGAGAGAGAGAGAACGGCAGAGGGAGAGGGAGAAGCAGACTCCCTGCTGCGCAGGGAGCCAGACTCTATCCCAGGACCCTGGGATCATGACCTGAGCCGAAGGCAGATGCTTAACTGACAGAGCCACCCAGGCACCAAGCCTACACTTTCTTGGTGAAGCCATGCCAAGGTCACAGTTGCATTTCCTGTCCAGACCCTAGCTCAGGAGAATTAAAACATTTTAAGAAGGACATGGAATCATCACTCAAAACAGTATGCTGGTTGCTTCTTTTACGTTCGTGATCTTTATGAAAGCTCTGTGTCCCTCAGCTCTATTTGGAGCCAGCACTGGCCTACCCTAGAGTCCCCAGGCAGATGTCCTTGTGCCCAGCCTCGGGGGACAACCTTCTCATTTCTGCAGCCCTTCAGGGCCCCTGCAAGTCCACCTCCTCTACGCAGCTCCCAGCCACTTAGCAACCTCCCGGCCACAAAATCTCTAACGCTTAATTACATAACTAATAGTTTCCCATGTGTTGTTCCATTGTCCATCGTAAATCACGTGGGGCAGGAATCAAGCCTCATTTTCTCTTATTTCCCTCCTCTCCTCCCTGCAGAGATTTTGCTGGGGGCATGATAGCCATTCAACAAGAACTCTTTCTGCTCCATTTCCCATGGAGATGGAACCCAAAGCTGTTTTTCTATTCCCAGTCTTTTAAAATAGATGGTAAAGAAAAAAAAAAAAAATTAGATGGCAAAAAAAAAAAAAAAAATCCTAAGGCCATTTCTTCCCCTTTGGGGAAATGACCCACGTGCATCTTAGTCTTTGGCAATGCAAGTGCTTTGCCAGCTCATCTAAGTGTCCAAGGAAAATGGAAAGACCTTTCCAAGACTAAAGGCATCAAAACTGACCAAAATTTAGAACATCTCTGGGAGAAAATCCCACACACAGTTCCACCGCCTCTGTCCTGAGCCAGTCTCCTCTGTTATCTCGCAACTGGACTCTCGTGGGAGCTCCTTAGTTTGGGTCCCACCTGCCGGGGTCGCTCCCATGTACTACTGGGGACAGCTGGCTGCTGGGATGTCTGGGCTCCGATCCAAATCTCACTGGGCAAGGCCCTTGCTTAAAACCTCCCCCATGCTACCCAATTCCTTAGCCTGTTCTATGAGACCCTCGTCACTTGCTCCAACCCCATCTCCCGCCTTTCCCTTCCCTGGGGCCAAGACGAAATATGGTCCTTTGGCAGATGTCCGGGGCTCTCTGGCCTGCAGTCCTTGCACTTCACACTTCTCTCAGCCTGGAGTGCAATTCTCCGGCCCTCTTTTCCTCCACTCTGCCCCCATTTAGAAATCAGCTGCCTCCCTTGAGCCTTCAGGTTAGCACGCGGGGCCAGAGCAGCTGGCTTCCTCGCCAACGTTCCTCCTTAGACAGCTTCTAGCTCGCATCCACTGGGCGTACACATCCTGTCCCCTGCGCCCTGCCCCACGTTCATACTTGCCTCCTTCTTTGGGGGAAAAGGGATACTGGGGGGAAGAAGAGCAGAGGGCTGACAAGTAGAGTTAATTTTCAGTAAGTTGAAAACACCTGTCATGAGACCCCGCAATACAAGAGACAGGAAGAAAGGGAAAACAATATTACCAAATAGATTCAGTGGGCTGGGGTCAATGCACAGTTGAATTCTCCAACTGGGCTTGGCCAGAAAAAGAGGTCACCATGATTTAAATAGTGCCAGGAGTTCTGGGCACTAGAGGAAAACAGGCCATGCGCACTGCTGTCCCCTGAGTTTGGGGCAGGAGGCTGGACAGTCCTGGTCTATGGACACCATGGCTGCTGGAAGGCTGCTAAGAGCTCTTCCACTCTTGGGCTGCCTATTAGTCTCAGACTCTCATACCCTGTTCAGAAAACTACTGCGTCCAGATTTCATTTAGTTTTATTTTAACTATGTTCATCATTTGTAGACTTATGTTCTAGGTCACACCAGACCAGTGCTTCTGTGTGTGTGAGGTACGGTGGATCATGGGGGCCCACGTGCATTTAGTGGGGGAATGTGAAGGACATGCCTTTCAAGGCAAAGGGAGATGAGCGCTTAGCATGCCCCCTACTGAGGGACCGCTCACACCACCCGGAAAGTGCCTGTCTACTGGCCCATCAACCGCACTGATCGGTGGACTCATGAGGACAGTACTTGTGTCCATAGAGCTCCCTGTACTTTCAGATTCTTACCGGGTATAGGAGATGTCCCTAGTAGCATTTATTTATAGTAGTAACTTTTGGGGGGGGGTGGGCGAATGAATTTGTTAAATATGTAAGGATGAGTAAATCAATGGAAGAACAAAGTTAAGGAGAGGTAAAGGATTGAAACCCAAATTATAAACTAAAAGGAGGCTTTGGCGGCGAGGGGGCACAAGCTTGCTTGCAGCAGCGGTGGGGAAGCAGTAGAGGAAGAGGGAGAGTCTTTTTTTTTTTTCTAAGATTTTATTTATTCATTTGTCAGAGCATATGAGCAGGGGAAGCAGCAGAGGGAGAGGAAAGAGCAGGCTCCCCACTGAACAGGGAGTCCAGCGCAGGACACTGGGATCATGACCTGAGCCAAAGGCAGATGCTCAACTGACTGAGCCACCAGGTGCCCCCAAAAGGGGCTTTGAAGTATGATGGAGACCCTGCCCCCGTTGTGGAAGGTAAGAAATGCTGCTGTGAGACTGGCTGGAAAGAGGTACTTGAGTGACAGTGGGAATAAAAAATGTTTAATTGCATCAGCTGTCACAAGGACAAGGGAAAATCAGAGATAAATGCGGCAGACTTTCTCTGTATCCCCATTAAATCCTTACTATCAGAAATAAACACAAAAACGGGATGGTCCTCCCCCAAACTGTCGTGCTCCATAGCTGCAAACCATTTGGTTTCAAGACAAGAATGTTCCATCAAAACCTGCAGGATCAGAAATGATTCCAGATGTTTCTAACAGAAGGAATTTAGTCTAGGGAATTGATTACAAACTACTGGGAGGGCTGGGGCCATGAGGGGGAAAAGGTGAGGTTATCTAGAGATAAAAGACAGGAGGAATCTGCTACCAAGTCTAAGGCTGAAGTTTGAGAGCAAAAACAGAATCACCTAGAACCCAGGGGTTGGGGGAGGGGGGCCTCTGATGCTGCCCGAGTACCTGCCCCTCACTGCCACACCAGGAGCCGCTGCTGTCACCCCTGCAGCAGACCAAGACCCCACCCTCCACCGACACAGGAGGAGCCCGGACCCCACGCTCTCCTCCTGACGCTGCAACAGTTGTCAAATCCTCACTGCCTGACCGCACACCAAGAAGCCCCAGCTTTGCAGCCGCTGCTACCCCCAGAGGAGACAGAACGCCTTGTCTCCCTCCAGTCACGGGAGAGCACCTGCCATTGGAAGACGCCAGCAGGAACGGACATGACAAGGGAATCTGGACAATGCAGTTCGCACACTTCCAGCTCCTTGCGCTCATTACAGAAGAGAGCACGAACGGGTGGGAGCAGAGGGAGGTGGGACAGACCCTGGGCACACCCTTAGTGTGGGGACGTGCGGGTTCTATGTAACCAGTGTGAATGTGTGTGAGCACACGTGTATGCAGGCATAGTAAAGGTGAGTGTGCACACACACACACACTCACACACACATACACACATACACACAACCTATGGCTGAGAGGCAAAGGATTATTATTAAATTAACATGCTCCCGGTTCAGTCTAGACACGTCTCAAAACAACGGCTTCGGTTATGTCATTGGGCTAAATAATAGCACCTAACCACCCAGGGAGGTGTGTTGCCTCGGTCTAGTGACCGCTACTCACGAACACAACTCCCGTGGGCAGGCTGGTCCTTTAGGGCCTTCCGACAGCTCACAGGGGAGCAAGCAGGAGGGTTCCCTGTGCCCACATGGAGCCAATACACAACTCGTCACTCCCAGTTCCCGGGGGATTTTCAGTGTTAAAAACAAACTGAATAATGGTAGAGTCAAGGGAATAGAATTCCCAAAAAGCTTTTGATCTTGTGAATTTTCAAGAGAAAGCTCTCCTCCAGAGACTTTAAATTCAGATACATTCTTAAATAGTAAGAGCTTTTAAGTAATGTGAATAAGAAATGTTACTATGAAAATAAGAAATAATAAGACCTTTTGGGGGCGCCTGGGTGGCTCCGTCGGTTAAGCATCTGACTCTTAGTTTTGGCTCAGGTCATGGTCTCAGAGTCATGAGATCGAGCCCCATGTTGGTGTCCAAGCAAGCAACTGGGAGTCTGCCTGAGATTCTCTCTCCCACTCTCCCTTTGCCCCTCCCCCCAAGCTCTCTCTCTCTCAAATAAATAAATAATTTAAAAAAGAAAGAAAGAAAAAATCTCTCTCTGGGGACGCCTGGGTGGCTCAGTGGGTTAAAGCCTCTGCCTTCGGCTCAGGTCATGGTCCCAGGGTCCTGGGATCAAGCCCCACATCGGGCTCTCTGCTCAGTGGGGAGCCTGGTTCCTCCACTGTCTCTGCCTGCTTCTCTGCCTACTTGTGATCTCTGTCTGTCAAATAAATAAATAAAGTCTCCAAAAAAAAAAAAATCTCTCTCTGTAAATCTTTCTAATGACCAGGATGAGGGAACTCAATGACCTCCTGAGGATGGGTTTGGTTTTTTTTTCCTTTTTTGGTTATTTGGGTGGGGGGGGTTGTTTTGTTTTGTTTTTGTTTTCGTGGTTTTGTTTGGATTGGGGTATCAGGACGTGTCTGGTTTCCTTCTTTTTTTTTTTAAATTTTGAAATAAGTCCACATTTACAAAAAAGTTGCAAGAATAGTACAAAGAACCACCATATGCCCTTCACCCAGATTACCCCATCTGCTCCCTCTCTGTGTGTCTTACTCCCTCCCGCTCTCCTCCCCCATCTCCAGTAGTTCCCCTTCTGAACTATCTGGAAGCAAGCTGTAAACCCAATACCCCGTGCTCCCACATATTCCTGTGTATGTTTCCCCAAAACAAAGACACTCTTCGATCATCTACAGCAGAGCATGGGCTTGGATACAGCTCCCCCATCCAAACCAGAAACCCCATCCCTATCCGACCTCCAGCTCCAGCCATGACACCTTTTCCTTTCTGGTTCAAGGCCCAATCCAGGATCATGCCTTATATTGAGTCAACGTCCGTACGGAAGCCACACAGCCTTTCTTTGCCTCTCCTGTCCTCGACAACCTTAAGAGCATGACCTTTCATTCTATCGTGGACCCCCAGGAGGGCCAGCCCAATCTTTCCTCAATGCCAGTCTCAGGAATGACACCGGCTGTGTTAGAACACCACTTTTGGGGGGGGCACCCTGGACCTACATATCCCGCCTGGAGTATTGTCACTCTTGGTCCCCTGGCCAGGTGAGGAACCAGGTTTTTCCCACATAAAATCAGTCCCCACTTTCAGTCTGTAGCTGATAGAATTTTGAGGAAAGATCCTTCTAGACCATGCTCTCCAATCCCAAGATACTGGTACCTTCTCCCTGGGCTCAGTCTGCACCTCTACAGATTCCTTTTGACCTCCCCAGGCCCTGTTTGAGCTGCTGGATGCTTTAACTAATGCTGTCTTATTCTGCTGCAAAACATGAAGCCCAGGATTCCCAGGTACTTGGATGCCCATCCTGTCTTAAGGTCACTGATCCTCAGTTCCCAGATCCAGAAACGGGGCCCTAAATGGGCACTAAGAAGTTCTAAGTTTCCTTCTAGCTTTCACATTGCACAACTTAAATTCTAATTCTGCCTGGAGGCCCCTGTGTCTGCACTGTAATCAGCTTTTTGGCAACAGCCCTTGACTTTATTAATGGAGTGGGGGTGAGTTGTTTGGGGAAAAGGTATCTTCTAGGACCCTCCAGTACAATGGCTAGAGGAGGGAGTAGGAACTTTACCCTTGAGTGGCAAATGGCCATGAGAGCTCTGGCCTCCTGTCTTGCCGAGCCCAGTCTTTGGAGGCAACTCTTATTCTTGTGCTATGGGCAGCTCACAATCACATGAAAATGATCGTAGTTTTTACTATAAGAGGAGAGGTCTTCATTTAGCTCCTCTCCCTGTCTGCTTGGAAAATTAAAGCAGACAGAGAGAAAGCAGATCAGCAGTGGCCCATCGATGCCCAGGGACAGGAAGGGGACAGCTAAAGGGGATAGTTGAATGATTTTTGTTCTTAAATCATAAAAATGTTCTGGGGCCCCTGGGTGGCTCAGTGGATTAAGGCCTCTGCCTTCGGCTAGGGTCATGATCCCAGGGTGCTAGGATCGAGCCCCACGTTGGGCTCTCTGCTCAGCAGGGAGCCTGCTTCCCTTCCTCTCTCTCTGTCTACTTGTGATCTCTGTCTGTCAAATAAATAAATAAAATCTTTAAAAAAATCATAAAAATGTTCTAAAATGGATTGCAACAATGGTCGAACAACTCTGAATATACAAAAAACCACTGACTTGTAGTCTTTAAGTGGGTGAATTTTGTGGTATGGAAATTATCTCAGTAAAGCTATTTCACACACACACACACACACAAACACACACTGACACACTCTGAGACACACACACACAAGTTGACAAGGAAATACCATTACGGAACTCTAATCTCTCTGTGTTGATGGAAGACACTGGAAGAGATCATCCACTTGTAGCCCCAGGTGAGGTCAGGTGAGGTTGGAGTGGTGCTGGAGACAGGGAGAGCCCTCAGGTGGGGGGGGGTGGTGTTATATCATGTCATAAGTGACTATAAAACACTCAGATGCCTCACACAAGTACTAAGTAAATATTTGCTGTTGTCCCTCTTCGTCTTCCTCTTATTATGTTTTGAACTCCCTGTGCATGTAGTGAAACTAGGAGCCTCAACATGAGGGCTATGATCCGGGTCAGCAGCTGGTCAGGTTCTGTTGTGCAGGCTGTGCACTGACTTCTCCCCAGGGAAGAAAAATATTCACACTGAGGCTAAGTTAGAAGAAGCTCTTCCAACTCAACTGGATGCAGATGTGGGAGCACTGGAACCCCGACCCAACATAGTCTGAGGAGAGTAAATCAGAGATTTGAGGTCTCATTTTCCAGTACTCTTCGAAAGAGACACTTTGATGGTGGCTGACCTTGGATCTGGGGGCAGTGGTCCTTAATTAGCAACACATAGGTGCTAGGCACTCAAGCCTCCGTTTGGATGTTCATCCTCCACTCATAAGTCCCCGATGACTGACTGGGAATCAGTATAAACCAGTCATTGTGATCTGGAGTCCTTTCCTCCTACACAAAGGCAGGGAGTATAAGAGAAGTATGCTTTGGCTTGGAAACAGCAAGCAAAGGCCCTCTCTACAGAAATCATCGGGGCCAGGCAGGAAGAGAAGGCAGGAGCTTCCAGGTGACTTGGAGGCTGGGCCAAGGAGTAGGATGCATTGATTTCAATGGGCCCCTCTCAGGGAGAGAGACAGGTAAGGTGTGAGTCTGAATCTGAAGGCTTTTCTGGAAATGAGGCACCTCCCTCCCTCTGAACTCATTTCCTCTCAGGCTTTATTCAAGCAGGGGTTTCTGTTAAAACTGGAGATGCCCCAGCACCCCAGGTGGGACTAGAGGGGTAAGAAGGACCAGTCCCTGGCTTGCTGGCTGCCAGGACCTCCTAGGAGGTGAGCTTCCAGCCTCCAGGGAAACCTCCTGTGCAGCCTTATCTCTCCGCAAGCACAGGGATCCTGCAGGGGAGGAAAGGGGGGAGGGGTGTGGGCGGAGAATGGGAAAATCACTCAGCTCCGGTTGCACCAGGCACGCCCTCATCCCGCGTCCTATCTTCTGTCCAGCCAGAAATCCGCCCTCAGATGTCCACACAACGCTGGCATTTAGAGGAGCCAAGCACACACCTCAGAAAGCAAAACTGGGCCCTCTGGCTTCAAAGGAACCAGCCTCTCCTTTCAGAACAGCACTGAAGAGCTGGCTGGTGTGTCTGTCTCTTTAAATGGGGTTCCAAAGGATAGGTCTTTAGCAGCAACAAGAGGCCTGAAACAGAATGGTTCAGAAGTCCGTGGTTTATAAAATCAACATCTTTGTCTTTCTGCATCGCCATCATTCCTTTCTTAGGCTCAGAAGTCAAAGGAGAAACACCCCAACCTGAAGACAAAAGGTTGCCCTTTTATGCGGATGTGTGTTTGGGGACTTTTAAAGCTAACTGACAGAGACCAGGCAAAGAACAGGCACCTCCCATAACATTGCCTGGGGCACCTGCTTCATCAGGTAAATGCAGAAAACCACAGTGGGAGTTACCTGAGAAGTGTGTCCACTGCTTCACATCCTAAAAGCCAAGCTTTGAGGGAGTGAGGAGTCCCTAGCCTGGGGGAAAATCTACCCCCAGAAGTCACTTACTAAAGGGAGCCCAAGTGGCCTGGAGTCCATCTGGGTGGAAACCAGATCCAGATCTGCAGCTTGTCACCTCTGTGAACCAGTCAGAGCCACAGTTTCTTATTCCATAAAATGGGCGTTACAAATTGCCCCTACGTACAGTTATCACCCCATTAGTATTAAAGACAGTGCTTAGGGGCGCCTGGGTGGCTCAGTGGGTTAAAGCCTCTGCCTTTGGCTCAGGTCATGATCTCAAGGTCTTGGGATTGCTCTCTGCTCAGCAGGGAGCCTGCTTCCTCCTCTCTTTCCGCCTGTCTCTCTGCCTACTTGTGATCTCTGTCTATCAAATAAATAAATAAAATCTTTAAAAAAAAAAAAAAAAGATTGAGCTTAGATGTGGAAGAACTTGGTGTTCAAGAGGACTGACTACGTGGTCCACCTTCCTGAGTTTACACATGGGAAAAGTTGAAATGCAGAAAATTGGAACGAACGTCATTCAGAGTCTAGTCCGGAACTTAGAATAGCGGGTTTGGAGTTATTACTATTATTAATTGTTATTATGAACCAATCAAAAGTCTTCTAGGTAGCGATCCTTTTTTTTTTTTTTAATTAGAACAGGGGTTGTGGCAAAAGATGGGAGCCCTGGCCAGCTCAGGCTGCTCAGGGACGATGCATTCTCAGCCCCAGCAAGTGGGGAACTGCTGGAGGAGACTTAGGAGGTGGGGGGGAGGGGGTGTGCAGCCACACTGGAAACCTACCCCTACTCCCTCCTGCCCTGGGGTTCCTGCAGCATTCCCCTTGGGGAAAAGCTAAGCATGCCACACTGAGCTCATTGCATTTTATGACAGCCCTGTTGGGTAATGGAAGACTAGAAAGGCAGAGAGATTTCCCCAAGACTCCATAATGGATGAATGAGTAGTCAGGTTGGGACTCAACCCCTCGTCTCCTGGCTCCGGGCCCAGTGTTCTTTCTCCAGGACCACAAATCCCTGACTTACATGCCATTACCCCTCAAAGAGAAGGAAAGGTGGGGCAGTGTGAGGAGGAAGGTCCACAGACAAAGTGAATTTGGCTCTCCTACAATTAGGGAAGAAAAATGTCTGTTGGGCTGAGGGAGACTGGGTTTGGCCTAGATTGTTTTGAAAGGATCAGGTGATTTAAATATCAGTAGCATAGAGATCTAGCTAGCTAGCAAACAGGCATGGGCTTACCCCACTACTAAGGAACACAGGTTTGCTGGCGCATAAAGAATAAAAATGGGAAATGTGTATTCTTTTAGAATGTTAGTGAACCCTGCTTGTTCATCAAGAGTCCTGATCCATGAAATGATTCACTCACTCACGTCAGAGGGGAAATAAAAAACATCTAAGGAAATTTGGAATACTGCAAAACATTTAGGTATTTGGAAAGAATTTTGAAGAAAAAAGTTCTATACATCCCCTGAACTCCATGTCGAGAAAAGAACATTACCTTTTAGCTCAGTAGATGGTTTCCATCTTTGTTCCCTCCTTGCCTCCCACTTTCCTCCTCTCCTTCCCTCTTTGCTCCCTTCTTCCCCTTCTTCCCTCCTTTGTTCTTTCTCTCCTTCCCTCCTTCCACCTTCCTTCCTTCTGAGGGTCATCAATCAATCATTTAGGTACTCAGCAAGGAGTACAAATCTCCACTGGGAGGATTCAATAGCCCAGACAGCAGGAGAGGCCGGCCCTCCTGGACCACCTTCTTACATTCTTGCCACGTTTTTTGTTGAATGCTCACTACATAGTAATCCCTTGGGGTGGGGAGTCATTTCATAACACCTACAATTTTCCACCCCAGGAGTATTCCCAATTTCACAGACATTTCTCCATAAATACTCACAAATTCTGATTTTCCTCTGAGGAAACTAAGGCACAATAAAATCAAGTAGAAATAAAATGAAATAATTCCCACCAGAGAACAAGTCAGGGGAAGAAATAATTATAACCATAACAGCTACAACCACAAACATGGTAAAAAGAACCCAAGTTCATTCCTGAAGTTGAACTCAAATCACTTCAAGAAAGCAAACACTGAAGAACCCCGTCTATTCCCATCCTACAAGACCATCCCTTATCTGCAGAGAAATGTCCCATATGTTAGTTGTAAACTTTAGTTGAAACTCCATCAGTAAAACTAACATTCTAACTCTGGGGAAAATGCTTTAAAATACTTTAAATGCTTTAAAATAAAAAATGCTTTAAAATAAAAAACTACTGGTGCATGTTTGATGGTTTTCCTAGGAGAGACCCTAACTGTAAGACTAGTCAAGAAAATGGGACTCCTCCTGTCCTCCATGTAGTTTTAGATCATGAGAAATCTTGGTTCTTAAAATACTAACAGATCATGGGCTCCTGGGTGGCTCAGTGGGTTAAAGCCTCTGCCTTCGGCTCAGGTCATGATCTCAGGGTCCTGGGATCAAACCCCGCATTGGGCTCAGTGGGGAGCCTGCTTCCTCCTCTCTCTCTGCCTGCCTCTGCCTACTTGTGATCTCTGTCTGTCAAATAAATAAATAAAATCTTTAAAAAAAAATACTAACAGATCAGAGAGCAATCATGTTTTTTCTGCACCACGTATTACAGTACAGCGGAAGGCAAGCTGTGTAGGGAATAAAAAAAAAGTTCAAAGAGATCCAGTGGGAAGTTGCTTTCCAGGGAACATTACCTTCCAAGATCCTACAACCCCAGAAGAGCATTCCTTTGCCACACTAGCCCAGGTCCCCACCTGCACTTTTATATTGTTTCAGAGTAGTTGGGAGAAGATAGAAGCCTATAAACACAGAGACAGAGCATGGTGGGAGTTCTTCCCATGGCTTCATGAATCATTCAGCTCTGTACCTACAGAATTTTTCCTACATCCTCTATGGAATATAAAAATAAGGTGAACTGGGAAAGACACAGAGGCCCAAGGGCAAGTATTCCCTGGTCAGTGCTAACGCCCCCTTTAGGATGTCTGCCGAGCCCATTGCTTTACAGAACCCTGTTTAACTCCATTTGATTCTTCACTTTCTAGACTCATTTGGTCATGGAAATCTTTTTCCTCTAAAAAGTCCATTAACATCTCTTGGATTCTATGAAACACTGTCTAGGAAAATCCTGCCTGAGTCCAAGATTCACGCTCTCACTCGATCTCTCACTTTGTGCCAGGATCTCAATAAAATACGTCTAGCTCACAAAAGGTGTACAGTATACAGTATTAATGGAGGGAAGGAGTGGCTGTGTGGGTTTACCATAAGGTCTCATACACTCCAGGGGAAGCCTTGGCAGCAGGGAGCCTGGCATTCCCCGCCTACTCTTGGCCTCCAGGTAGAGAAGTTGTGTGAGGGGTCCGAAAAGGGCCCCACCAACTTGGTGCCCAGCCAGCCTAAAGGCAGTGCTGCCAGTCCTTGAATTCTGGGCAGGGTGGAAGAAGCGTTGGAGCCTGGAGTTTAACATGGGATCAATTGTCTTAGACTTTGTCAGTGACAGGGGACTAAAGGCCTGACAAGCTTGACCATCTGGTTGAGTCCCATCACCTATCAAAAAAAAAAAAAAAAAAGGATCTGATTTTTGTGGAGCATAAAAAAAAGAGAAAAAGTTTGTACTCTGGGTCCACAATCCCTTATTGAAAACCCTTGGGGAAGCTGTGTTACAGAATTCAGAATTTTTCAGAGTTTTAGAAAGATAATATGGTACATGTACCATATATTGTATAACACCACTCTCCCAGCGGACAGAGAGCATCGCCCTAAATGTAAATGTTACTATTCCTGCCGTGAAACATGAAGATTCATAATAGGTAAGATAAATTAAACCTCTTAATAGTCTGAAGTCAGTTCAGGTCAGATTTTGCTGGCAAATGGTCTAAGGCATACAAAATGCTTTTGGTTTTTATAGTCTTCTGGATTTCAAGATTGTAGATAAGATGTGGGAGTCTTTAATGTGCTTCTTTCCGGAAGGACACATGCCACCAGGGGAAAAGGGTGGACGGTGAGTCTACAGAGAATCTAGGGGCTTCCCTTTATAGAAAAATCACACATCCAGGGCACCACAAATTGTTTCCCAACGTTTCATTTCTGATCAACCTGCTTTGGACTTTGCTTTAATATTGTTTGCTTTGATTTGGAATCTCCTCCAGGGAGAATCTACCCAGATTTGCCCTTAAAGGATTCCCAAGGATTTTCAGCTATTTTAACTCTAATAAGGAGAGGCCCCAAGAAAGAGGGGGTTTCCAAGGCAAAGGGTTGAAGACCACTAGTTTAATGAGTCACCAGTAAATGCCTAATCACCACAGTGCTTATCATGTGGCATGGAAGTAATCACACAGTTTATAATGTGCCCAGGGACCATAACAAATGATCCATTTCTCTCCTCATATGAGTTGTGAACTCAGATATCAGTCTTTGTGACTTCTGGCTTTATGGTCCCAGATTCTAACCTAGAAAGGAAGGTTAAATGCAGACTATCTCCTGTTGCAATTTTTAAGGGGCCCCCAATTTTCCTCTGTGTTCTAACAAAATCCTCACAACACAATCAATTATTATTTGCCTTACTAAAGTATATATGCTAGCCAACACGAGGTACTTATCCGCATTGCTAATCAGTGACAAGTGCGCCAACTTCAAAATGGTTGTAAATATCCGATCAGTATTCCAATCTCCATTGGAATATAACACCAGAGGATTCTGCCTATAGGATAGCTGTGGTCGATTCACTGGTGTGCAGGCAGTTGAAACACCAACATTTTTATCTTTTCAACCTCGGGCCGTAGGTCCATTTGCAAATTATAGAGATTTTGCAAAATCCAAGGGCAACAAAGCCTCTCAAATATTTCCTTCATGCCTTGACTTCAGACAGGAGGACAGCCGACTGCTCAGGCACGTCACGTTCACTTCTGTTTTCAGAGACCTCCCAACAGAAGATCTCACCCGCTCCGATAATCCTTCTTGAGTCTAAAGTCCCACGGTGTCAATTTGTGCCAATTCAGCCCAAAGTTCCCAGATAAAAGGCCAATGATGTTATGGCCTCTCACTGAGCCACAAAGCCTTAATAACCTCAAGAAGGGAATTTCCTAAATCTCACAGCCAGTGGGGATTCGGGACAATGGGTTCTTCTCCATTAATCATGAATTCTTGGAAATGCTGCGGGTGTCAATAATGGGGTGTGTGTTTCTCTCTAGGTCTTCAGAGGTGAGAACGTTGAGGCAGCCAAGCGGCTACAGGACATGATGCCAACAGCGAAAGCCACCTGCGTCTAGCTGTCAGGTGGCATTTGGCCCTAGCAGCAGGGACGCAGCAGCAAGGGCAATCCAAGGACCATGAGCTGACAAGTGATATGCAACCCCCTGGGCAGCCAGAGCTTGCTCAGAACCCAAGGGGAAGGAAAATCAAAGCTAAACTTCTCAATGGCCAGAGACCCTATGGTTGACACCTAGCTCTCCAAGTAGAGAGAGACATTCCTACTCTCCAGGGGATGGTGACTCAATGGGAAATGTGTCCACAAAGGACATAGGAATGTATGTTTGGTGAGGCAGGGGCAAGAGCCCTAAAGACAAGGCAGTCCCTCCAGGCACCATTCTGTAGGCAGCCCACACAAAACCTTAGAACAGTGCCTGGGGCGCCTAGGTGGCTCAGTCCTTAAGTGTCTGCCTTCAGCTCAGGTCATGATCCAAGGGTCCTGGGATCGAGCCCCACATCGGGTTCCCTGCTCAGCAGGGAGTCTGCTTCTCCCTCTCCCAATCCCCCTGCTTATGTTCCCTCTCACTGTATCTCTCTCTGTCAAATAAATAAATAAAATCTTTTTAAAAATAAAATTAAATAAATAAAATTAAAGTTTCAGAACAGTGCCTGAGACACAGTAAGTGCTCAGTAAATAAAACTGCTCTCTGGGTTCCCAAGCCTGCACCTTCTCTATCTTGACTTCTCTATCAGTTCTGTCCGCCTTGTTCCACCACATTCCCCTAGGAATACTTCTGTAGAAATCCTGAAGTCAGAACTTTGTTGCAAAAGAATTAGTTTTAAAATATTAGGCAATTTAAAATAAAAAGATTGAATCCCCATTTATATAGCATTCTCGAGGGGCGTCTGGGTGGCTCAGTGGGTTAAAGCCTCTGCCTTCAGCTCAGGTCATGATCCCAGGGTCCTGGGATCGAGCCCCGCATCAGGCTCTCTGCTCGACAGGGAGCCTGCTTCCTCCTCTCTCTCTGCCTGCCTCTCTGCCTACTTGTGATCTCTATCTGTCAAATAAATAAATAAAATCTTTATAGCATTCTCAAAATATGAAAATTATAGAGCCAGAGAGCACACTAGTGGTTGCCAAGAGTTAGGGATGGAGGATGGTGTAGAAGGGTAGGAGAGATCCTGGGGAATGGACCAGTGATAGTAATTACAAGAATCTACCACCAGTTTAATGTGATAAGACTACATACAACCACAAACACACACACACACACACACACACACTCACACAGACACAACTGTTTATGAAACTGGGGAAATCTGAGTAAGCTGATGATTGCACCAATGTCAATTTCTTAGGTTTGATACTGTATCTACTTCTGCAAGATGTTACCAGTGGGCAAAACCAGCGGTACGTGGGACCTCATTGTACATTGTTTTGCAACTTTTTGTAAATCTATAATTATTTAATAAATTTAAAAATGTTTAAATAACTGAATCCGCATGAATGAATTATATTTACTATATATGATTATATATACTGAATTTACTAAACTGTTAAGGCAAGCATAAATAGTTGTAAAGACAGGGACGCCTGGGTGGCTCAGTTGGTTAAGCAGCTGCCTTCGGCTCAGGTCATGATCCCAGCGTCCTGGGATCGAGTCCCACATCGGGCTCCTTGCTCGGCGGGGAGCCTGCTTCTCCCTCCGCCTGCCACTCTGTCTGCCTGTGCTTGCTTGTTCTCTCTCCCTCTCTCTGACAAATAAATAAATTAAAAAAAAAAAAAATAGTTGTAAAGACAGACTCCAAATAACATGCACTGTTTTGTTTCGATATTAGCTATCTAAATAGCCCTCACTAAGAGATTGGGAAAACCCTCATCCAGAGTCATTGCTCTGCAAAACATGCTGCCTATTATAGTCACCATGAAGAGTACGTTCCGAAGTTGTGCAGTATACAACCTGGGCAGTAATACACAGCACCTGCCTTTAGCCAACTACCGCAAAGCAATGTCTCTCAGTGGCCGATTCTTTTCTTTCATCATCCTGGCTTCATGATCTATTTCTGTATCTCAAACTGCTCCACATTTCAAGTCAGTCTAGATGGGCGGAATCACTTTTTTGTTTCAGAATTCTGATGACACAGGCTTCTCAGTTTCTCAGCTTCGTTGCTCAAACTTCAGACATAAAAACAGAGTTTTTACTCATTTATTCAAAGCTCTCCATTGGGTACTTACTATGAGCTGTAAAGATGAATTTCTGTATTGTTATTCCAATTGTGGAGAAGCATAATCACTAGACACCCATGCAATGCTCTCGTTTTAGACACTTCATGCTCTTTTCCTGGCTGCCCGGCAGAAAGCTTTCTACCTAGAACCGGCTTCTCTCCCTAGCACTGGTACAGATCTAATTACCTAACTTGCTGGCAGAAAGAGAGCTTCCAGTGTGAAAGCTTCTTGAAACAAGACTCCTCACTGTGCAGAAGGTGATTCTGTATTTCTTTACAAGGTGGCCCATCCACTGTGGCTGGTATTGGACCGCTGTTGTTCATCCATTTCAACCTATTGATGTGTGATTCATTCATAATCACACTGTTGACAGCGGGGCTGGTTCCAGCAGGAGCTCTGTGCAGACCCAGGGAGGGGGAACAGGTGGAGACAGGGGAGTAATGCACAGGAGTGAAGAGGTGGTTGTAGGGGTGAGGTGGGGCTCTCCTTAGTCCGGAGGGGTGGGGCAGAGAGAGAGCTTCCCCCAGGGTATGGAACCCACACCCAGCACAGGCCCTTTCCTGACGGGCTCCTCCCACCCCCCATTTCCCATCAGACACAGGTGCAAGGGATACACAAAGGCTGCCTCCTGAGCAGTGAGCTGGGACAAAGCCAACAGGTGATCTCAGGGTTTGGCACTTTCCCTATGCTCCTGAAAGGAGACTAACCACGAACGCTTGATAAAGGTTCAGAGATTGAGCTAAGAAGGGGAGAGGTAGGGCTGAACTTCCAGCCTTAGGATCCCAGAGTTTTCCTGGAGCAAATTTGATCTGAATGCACACACATTTTTCTCATGCACGCACACACACACTCACATATACACACACACTTGGGATTACCAGTCACCACCTCCCGCCCCCACACACCAGCCCTACTCCCCGGTGGGCTGAGCAGGCAAAGAGGCAGCACAGCAGAGGGCTCCAATGGTCACCTTTTCTCAGCCTTTAGGGAGGAACATAAAAGCGGAAGGAGAGAGAGCTGCCTGAAAAACATTTTGCCTAAACTCCACTGACCTTGCCAGTAAATAAAATGTTGCCTAATTTTTAAAAAAGAGGAGGAGGTAGAGGAGGAGGAAAAACCCCTCTCGTCCTTCACCATCAGACAAGTCTGAATCCTAGCTAAGTCACTTACTAGCTGTGTGACTTCGGGCAAGTGCCTTTACCCCCCTGTGCCTCACTCTTCTCATTCGTAACTGGAGATGATGATACCAACCTCAGAGGAACTGGGGAGGCCTGAATGGATTAGTATGTGGGAAAGCACAGAGCAAATGCCTGGACTCCCACAGAGATTTGCTTTGCTCTGATTCTGCCTACCTCCGCCCTCCGCCCTCTACCTTTTTTCAATGCCCCCCCCCCCCCGGGCATCTTCCTCCCCCATCCTTATTTTCCCTTAAGAGGCAGCCCCATCCCATGATTATGAGAACAGCTTTGGATTCAACTCCTTGCTCTCCACATCCTTTTTGGGCAATTGTGGGCCTTCCTAAACCCGGGCTTCCTCTCCCGTGACCATGAGTCCTACAGCCTGCCTCCCAGAACTCAAGGACTCCATGATGGAGGAAGTATCCGCATTTCCTGAGGAGAAACTCAGCGCTCCCTAGCACAGCCCCAGAGTCTCCAATTTTGCTGTCACTCCTAGTTGCCCTTCCTATTCTTCTGTCCTCCACTCCACATTAGTTGAATAATAGGAGAAGCCACGTCAGGGGCATTCACGTCTTCCCAGCACTGGGCTACGTTTCTCCTTTGTCATCCTCGACCAACCCCAAGACCTAGCTCCTGCTTTCCAACCCCCAGAGCCCCCTCTGCCTTTCCGAGGAAGACAAGTGAAGTTAACAGTGTGTTGCCCTGAAGAGCAAAAACAAAAGATGCACCCTGGGGAAGAAAGAGGAAGAGCTGGAAGAGCTTTCAGTCGGGCAACCACCCTGCCCAGCTTCCCGAGACCAAGGGTTTTCCCAGGACACGGCACTTTCCTCGCTGAGATAGGAGCATCCTGGGCACACCAACTGTCCAGCCGTCCAGAATGCCTAGGATTCCCAGGAAAATAACATTTGCTCCTGTAACAGTGGCTCAGAAACCCAAGTGACTATGTTAGAAAGGTACTTAATTTCTCTGAACCTCAGTTTCCCCATCGGTAAAATGGGGGCTGACAATGGCCACCTCTTATAATGCTGTTAGGGAGAGGAAAGGGGTCAAAGGAGTCAAGCTCCTTGAGCAGTGTGTGTGGTCTAGTGCTCAAGCCCCCACATGATCTGTCTGGGATGCAGCCTTGTCCCCTGCCAGCTGCTGACCCTGGCCGATCGCTTACTCTCCCCAAATCTCAACGGCCTCGCCTGTCAAGTCGCTTCAGTGGCGACCTTAAATAAATTACATGAAGCTGGCCTTCCTGTTCCAGGCCTTCGAGAGACTCAGGTCCCTCCCTCTGCAACATTCACCTTTTCCCAGTCTTTAAGGAAGAAGAAAAAGAGGAAGGGAGAGAGCTGGCTGAGAAAGAAGACTGCCCGGACTCCACTGACCAGGGCTTGCGGCTAAAGAAAAGGCTGCATAATTTTTTTTAAAAAAAGGAAGAAATTGAAACCTGACTCAGACTGGCTGGAAAACCCCTGTCCCTCCTGTCCTTTACCACCAGACAAGGAAGTCTCAGCCGAACAATGGTGGAAAGGATTTTACGTGGGAGGGGCAGGCCAAGAAGAGAGGGCCACAGAAATGCCCCAGCCTGGGCCCAACCCTTGGGTCTGAAACGCCTGATCCCCAGCACATGTGACACCCACTGGCCTGGAGAACACAGAAATGTCTGGAGGGGTAGAGCGAGATGGAACAAAGCCACTGCCCTTGGTTTGCAAAGGGCACCCGGCCCAGGCATCTCTGTTAAAGCATCTGGGTCCGGTCCACATACTGGGACCTCTGAGCGCTGGCTGCAAACCCTGCGGGCCTCCTAGACCTGCAGCCACGGCCCCCGTCACTGAAGGCGTGTTTCTCTTCCCCCCCTTCAGGCCTTCGAAGTCTGGCCGCATGAAGGAGGAACCGCGCTGGCAATGGTCTCAAAGGCCTTTATGTGAAGGTCAGTGGCTCAGATGTTGCTATTTTTTAACATTTATTAAATGCCAATGGCATGCTGAGCTCAGGAGAAAGCAGAGGTAGATAGGGTGGGCGGGCCCACTCTGCCCAAGATAAACAAATGAACAGCATTCCAGAGCTCTGAGGGAAGATGCTCCTCGAAGCCCAAAGCGGGGAGCCGCTTGGCCCCTGTTGTCACCTTTCGGGAGTTCTCAGAAATTTCCACTCCGGCGCTCAGCGATAGGCTACATCAGAGCCTAGGGGTTTATTGGCTGTCACTGTAAGGCTCGGCCACCAACACCAGCATTGCCAGCCACTTCCCAAACGGCATGTTTCACTCTGATGGCCCTTTTGGCTCCCTCCACTCCAGGCACTGGATAATAAAAACAGCTGGAGGCAAGGAACAGCCCTCGATGTTCTTCCGGGTTCCTAGGTCCCTAACCTGGAACTCCGCTTGTCCTCCCGCAGGTCTAAGGGGGTGAGGGTTTAGCTGGACCTAGAAGGAGAAATCCATCGCTTTTGGAAGGGGTCAGCAGAGCTAGGGGTGCATGGACTGGGCTTGAGGGATGAGATCCAGGGCTTCCATTGTCTTTAATGGTACGCCTCACCTTCACCCTCACCTTCACCCCTGTCCTAGTGTGCACTCAGCTTCCTGGGTGCAGAATGGAAACACACGGGTGGGGGGGTGGGCTGACCGGGCAGTCCTGAGCTCTCTGTTGTGCGGAGTAACAGCTCTGGGGGGCCGCTGGTTCAAACCCCAGCTCTACCCTGTCTTGGGCCAAGTTATTTCTCCCCCAGGCTTTAGTGTCTTGGTCTGTAAAATGAAGAGCTGGTGTGCGATGGGTTTGAAAAGTCCTCAAGCTCTGGGATTCAGAGGGGCGAGCAGCCTCGCCACGCATGCGCACTTGATGAGCGGTCTCCCCCTTTCTGGCAGGAGACGCAGGAGCAAGATGAAGGTGCGTTGGGAGGACTGTCTGGAAGATTCTGCCGGGAGCAATGCTCTTCCACGTCTCTCCGTCTCATTACTCCCTTGCATGGTCTTGCCAGGTCCTCTGGGTCCGGCTCCTGAGGCCCCTGAGGTCCCCAGTCCCCCCCGCCCCCGCCCCGCACCCATCCTCGCTCACCTTCCAGTGCTCACAGCAGCAGAGCCTGAGGTACCCGGAGCATGCCTGCAAGGCAGTGCCCTCGCCCCTTCCCCAGGTGTCACAGCGGGGGAGCCGCCTGGCTTGTCAGCTGTTCCTAAGCCCGGGAGCTCCTTGAGTTACAAAACGGAGAGGACATGGAAATTGAAACAGGAGAAGCTGCAGGCAAGAGCCAGAGGGCTCCTGGGGCAGCTATGGAAAGACAACCCAGCCAGAGCGACCACATTATTTATTGGTTCTCTTGGGGAGACATATATGGTTAGGAAAAGAACCTCTTCATATCACAAGACACAGTCCTGCTGTTCCGTGGCCCGCCGGAGCGCCAAAGACAACTGCCGGGCGTGGGAAGTCGGGAACAATGGCGTGTGAGCATCGCACCTGTGTCCCCCACCCCGTTCCCAGCGCCTCACAGCGTGCGGGGTTCAGAGAAGCAGGGTTCCATTTCACAGCAGGGAGGGGGCGCCCTCTGAAGCCCCTCACCGGGCTGAGCCTGAGACCAGGGGCCGTGCGCAGGCAGCGATTGAGCCTGCAGCCCCAGCCACGCTGTCTCTACCCAGGGAAAGGATTAGAGCCGCCAGGATCAAGGCTATTTTGAGAAACAAAGGGAATTAGCCCCCCAAAAAAGGCCCAAAGCATTCCCACTACTCCACAAAATACCACCCTGGGCTGTAGGAGAAGGGGGCGGGGAGGAGCAGGGGTGCTTGCGGGAGGAGGAGGAAGGGTGGCCAATTGGAAATGATGTCATGTGGCCACAGCTAAAAAAACACTGGGCTGTTGAGTGCCGGGGCATAAATGCCATGTCAGTTGCTGGGCTGGGGAGTGGGTTTCACCAGGTTGGATCAAGTGGCTGCTTTCCTGGAAACCGGGCTTCTGGTTGCTAGGGTTGATAAGGCGGAGGGGGAAACGCTACCCCTGGCGTTCACGGGAAAACATTTTGACATTGAAGAAGAGCCAGGACACGTTAACCGTTGAGAAAAAACAGAGCAGCCCTGGCTTAGTGGCTGCTGGTCCCAGGCCTGCAGGGACTCGAATTACTGACGGAGGGGGGGCAGGGGGGCGGAGATGCAGGCCAAGGAATCAGATGGTGCGCGTTCCTGAGCCTGCGGGAGGGACATCCCCAAAGGACACATCACCTAACTTGGCTCTGACACACTGTCTTCTCCCAGTGCCCCCAGGCGGATCCGGGCCTCCACTCTGGGGGGCTGCGGGCCCTTGCCCCACACGCGGGCAGCCAGCTAGCCTGGGACGTGACTGCAGCCCCCACGGGGCGGTCACTGCTGACGCAGCAGCACCTCAAGGCTGCCGCTGACGAGGGAGGGCTGGCCCGGGGCAATTAGGGATGATCTACAGCAAGGGAGCCAGAAGCCCCTGATGGGGACAAAGTCTGCGCCAGCAGGTGTGGCCACAAGGGCAGTGGCCTTGGAGAGTCACTGCAATTCTGTGCTGAGGGTAGGGGCCAAAGAGCAGCCCATGGAGGAATGGTTGGTGATACAGCGAATAAAATCCTTTGGTGAAGAGCCAGGGCCTCCCCGACTTGCACTGATTTCTGCCCTATAACAAAGGGTGCCTTTCTATTTCCATTTTAATACGCTTGGACTCCAGCTCCTCTCAGACATGCAATGCTCAGGCCCCATACTGGAAGAGCCCAATGCCCACCATTTTCTGCAAAACAGCTATGAATCTTCCCACACATAACGAATGATTTTAGTTTTTTCTCTGGTGCCACCTGTTGTGATCATGAGCTCCCAGGGGAGGATGAAAGAGAGCACCGAACGCAAGGGGACAAGCTCCAGAGGCGCAATGTGTGGGGTCCCCAGCCTCCCACGGTTGTCCCTTTAAGTTATCTCAGGGAGCCTTGAAGTCCCGTTCATTTGCCCTCAGTGTGTATTTCTGTTCTAACGATGGAAGTGGAAGCTGGCGGACCCCTACGACTCACTTCTCTGTGATTCTCTGTCATTGCCATACTGCCTGGCGTACTGGTTAGGTTCCAAAGGGACATGGAATAATGGAGGGAGAAGAGAGAAGAAGACAAAAGGAGAGAGCCTGAAACCAGAAACCCAGTGAGACCAGACAGGAAAGTGGGGACATGCAGGTGAGGCAGAGGGGGCAGATGTCAAAAAATGCAAAGTCAGATGAACCCAAATTATAAAAAGAGATTTTAAGAGAAAGCACGATTGAAAATTGAAGGGAAAAAAATGATGCCAGTTAGAAATAAGGCAATATATTTACACACACACTATATATACATACACATAGATATTATATATGTGTAATATATATAAATACATATGTATATATATGAGCAAAGGAAGTAAAAAAAACAAGAACTAAGCATTTCATTACAGCAGTAATTTTTATTCCAGAAAACTGGTATGAATAAGCACTTTGCAAATTTAAAGTCTTCTAAATGGCAGGCAACAATCATAAACATGGTTGTACTAATACTATTGAGCAGTAATCGCCACACTTTCTGTCAAAACATGTTATATAACACTAATGTATTGATATTATTGTATCGATGAATTTTATATGCTCAGCTCCATATTAATTTGTTAGAAACATTATGACACTGAAAAAACAGGACATTTTAGAGAAAATATTTTTAATGTTTCTCCTCTTTAATATTTATCTACCATAAAAATTTTTGTAATTAATATGTACTTTATGAGAGCAATGTGATTAAATGAGCTTAATTATTTTTGAAACCTTGATTTAACTTTTTGTGATACAGTGATTTGAAGGTCTTTTTTTTTTTAAAGACATTTATTTTAGGGAAGAGGGGCAGAGGGGGAGAGAGAGAATCTCAAGCAGACTTCCTGCTGAGCGCACACTGTGACTGGGCTTCATCTCACAACTCTGAGAACGTGCCCTGAGCCGAGATCTGGGGTTGGATGCTTAACAGACTGAATCACTCAGGCACCTGAAGGTCTTACTCTGATACTTGATTTTGATGACTTGATTTATATGGTTTTATGATTTCAATGTCGTACACAAAAATTGTGCCTTACAAGGTATGTAGGTTCAAATTGGGGTCTTGGTACTCATCTTTAAATCCTATCGATCACATAGGCAAAGCTTTTACTGAAATTTGGCTAGAAACTATCAGTTCCCTAATGTGGATTGGCTGTTATTAGAAATTAATCAGAAGTTGTTGTACTTTTGTACTTTCACCAAATGGCTGCAAAGCCCGCTGAAATTTCTCATTTGAAACAGGGGCAGGGTAGAAAATTCTTTTTCCATATTTCCAAAGAATGCTTGTATGAGGTTTTACATTTAACACCTGCCATTTTCAGCTGATAGGAGGGAGGGAGAGAGAAAGAAAGAAAAGGGAAAATTGCAAGCTCTAGAAATAGTCCCAAAGATCTGTTTTGTTTTGTTTTGTTTTGTTTTTAAGTTTTTATTTATTTATTTGACACAGAGAGTACAAGCAGGGGGAGCAGCAGGCAGAGGGAGAGGGAGAAGCAGGCTCCCCGTTGAGCAGGGAGCCCAATGTGGGACTCTATCCCAGGACCCCGGGATCATGACCTGAGCTGAAAGCAGACGCTTAATGACTGAGCCACCCAGGCACCCCTCAAAGACCTGTTTTTAGCATGTTTTTGCCACAACATGATTTTCTCTTGAAAATCAGTTATTCTTTCACTCACTGTTAAAATTTCTATTTTTCTTCAAAGGTACATATTAGGATGTTCTTAATTTCTTGATTGTTTTCTAAGATTTATTTATTTACTGTAGAGAGAGAGCAGGAAAGAGGGAGGAGCAGACTCCCCACTGTGCACGGAGCCCAATGAGGGGTTTGATCTCACGACCCTAAGATCACATTAGCCAAAACCAAGACTCAGAGGCTTAACTGATTGCACCACCCAGGCACCCCTCTCATAATTATTTTCTAATAACTTACAACTGATAGTCACTTACCAGATAGAAAAGGTCAGAAATGTTGGAACACTCACGATTAGGTTTGACAACTCTGCCTTGAGTAAGACTTTGGGATAAATATCTCATATGCACTTCTCGTTTCATTAAAAGTATCATTGGGGCTCCTGGGTGGCTCAGTGCGTTAATCGTCTGCCTTCGGCTCAGGTCATGATCTCGGGATCCTGGGATTGAGCCCTGCATCGGGCTCCCTGCTCAGCGGGGAGCCTGCTTCCTCCTCTCTCTCTGCCTGCTTCTCTGCCTACTTGTGATCTCTCTCTGTGTCAAATAAATAGAGTCTTTTTTTTAAAAAAAAGTATCATAATATTGTCCTTCTTAGACCAACTTTATAAGCATCTACTTGCTTCAATGACACCCTAATAGTGTGTGCGCTACACATAGCAAGTCAATGGCAGCAAACCTGCGTGAAAATGTGACCGTCAACCTCTCAAATCATCACGTCCCCTCTTCCCTTAGAGGTGCCTCAGGTACTGTGTGTAGTAAGGACTACCTGACAGGCCATGTGAGACGGCCAATGTCAATCCATAGATTTTCTGTTAAGCAACCTTAATGGATTTCATAGTTTCATTTTAAAATAAATAGAAATAGAAATTCTCATATTTTTCACCCATGACACTCTCTGGGGACTCTGTACCTCTTTCAGGGACCACCTGTGTGGGGGAGAATATACAGTGAAGTGCATGGAGAGAGCCCTTGTCTTCAAATCCCTGTGTAGCCCTGGGCAGGTGCCCTAAGTACTCTGGGCTTCATTTTCCTATTTACAGAAGCACCTCTTCAGGTAGAAGATGCGGCAACTAAATGAATAAACAAATCCATGCAAAGCTCTTTAGACACTTCCCTGCTACTAGTAGAAACTCAAAAATGTCAGCTATTCCTACTATCATCTGAGAGAATTATATGTCTTCATTTAACCCGGAAGTACCTGGAGGATAAGAAACAAGTCAGAGAACTCATTCAATCATCCAAGCAAGGGACAATGGTGGCCCAAACCAAAGAAGTGGCATTTGAGAAGGTGACTCAACAGACTTTGGAACTGATATAATATAGGCATTGAAGAGAAAGGGAAAAGCGGCCATGTGTGATCTAGAAGTTTCTGGCCTGTATCATCAAGGAGCGTGAATTGAAAAAAGGAAATAAGGGGAGGTCCAGTGTCCTGGACAATAATAATTAGTTGAGGGCTTTGTGTATGTGACAGTATTTGAAGTGGTTTTGATGTATTGAGTCATTTAATCATCTTAAAAGCCCTACGTGATAGGTGTTATCCCCATTTTCTAGATGACAAGACTGAGCCACGGAGAGGTCTATAATTTTTCCAAAGCAACACAACTAAGATGTGGCCGAGCTGGGATTTTAACCCAGGACTGTCCAGGTCCAGAGCCCACAACCTTAACTAGTCCAAATATAGCCTTTCTAAAGGATGAGGTGTTCAGTTGAGTTTGAGGGACTAGCCAGCTGAATAGAATAGTCAAACTCAGAAGAGAAATAGCAACAAAGCTAGAGCTCTCCTAGGGTAATAGAGGTGGGATTGCAGCCATGAGAGTGGACAGCTTAGGGAAGAAGAGAGGGGCATGGATGTGGCCACCCCACCCACAGGGACCTAAGCAATGGGTGTTTTCCTTGTGGACATGTACATATCACAATGGCTTTAGGGGGAAGGTTTCTGCTGCCATATTTGAAGAAGCTGTAATTATGTTGGTAAGATTCACACCTTCCCCTCCCATAGCCAGAAAGCCAGATCCTCACTGTCCCTGAGCCCCAGAGGCTTGACCAGGGCAAAACCACATGTGCTTGGCCAACCTAAGGATCCCCCAGGGACACTGAGCTTGTAGCAAGTGACACAAAAGCACAAGATGGCATAGAATGGACTCTACCCATGGCAATGCCGTCAGTCCCCTGGGCTGGCGGGGAACGGCCATGGCCAACGTCCGGCATCAGGGTCCCTCTATCCTGAGGTGTGATCTTGGGTATATTCTGACTCTCCATATTCCCTTGATTTCCTCCCGTTCTCTTAGACCCGTTCTTTGGTCTGTCTGTTCAGTCACTTCTGGACACATTCTCCCAAATCTCCAGTCAGATTTTCTTGTTTAACCTGGCTCTCTGAGAGGCCCAACATCAATCTACCATTCCTTAGATAATTCTGTTTTCCTCAGATTCCTTTCTAACTTTTACGGTAGATTAAGGCATCCCCTAAAAGCATCAGCAATAAACAGTCACCTCTGAAATGTTATTAGAAGGTGAAATACCTTTATAAAGAATGGTGATCTTTTATCATCACCATTAGCCAAATATAGAAATGTAACAGATATGAAATCTTCCACCACATCTGGAGTCTTACAAGAAAAGTCTTACTCAAATTAAATTAAATCCGGTTCCAACCCCTTGTGTTTGGACTGAATGTGTCCCGCCTCAAAAACTCGTGTCGAAACCCTAAATCCCCAATGTGGTCATATTTGGAGGAAGGATCTTTAGAAAGTAATTGGGTCAGGATGGTAGAGCCCTCATGATGGAATTAGTGTCCTTACAAGAAGAAAGGGGAGAGGTCTCTTGAGTATATGCTTGCTCTCTCTCTCTCTCTCTCTCTCTCTGTCTCATCCTCACCCCCACCCTCTCCCTGCCTTGTACCAGCCACTACCCTGACCCATGTGAGGACACATCAAAAAGCTAGCTGTCTACAGCCAGGAAGAAGATAGGCACTAGACACTGGATCTGCTGCGACCTTGCCCTTGGACATCCAGGTCGAGAACTGTGTGAAATAAATGTCCCTTGTTTGAGCCACCAATTTATGGTCGTTTTTGTCATAAGCAGTCCAAACCAATGAAGACACCCTACTTTGCCAAGGGTGGTGAGAATGGCCAATATGAGGCAATGTTCATGCCCCACCAGGCTGTAGAGCTGCATAATCCTGGGCTCACTTGCTTCAAGGAAATGGAGAAGAACCTTTTCTTCAGTCCTGAATGGTCACTATTTCTTCTTCGTGCCTCAGTGCCCCTGCTAGGGGCTGGTTCTCCCATCTGGCATGCTCTGCGCCCCCGGCAGGCTACAAAAGATGTCCTCTTACAGTTTCCCTTTCCTTTACCAAGGTTCCCAAGGTCACGGGGCCTGGTGGCCAACCTCACTGTTATAGAGACCACAGGTTCTCAGAAGCACTATCAAGGACAGCAAGGGTGGTCCAGGAGCCCATGAGTCCCGCGGTCCTCTTCCCAAACTTGTATCTCTAGGTCCTAACCCTCCATGCCCACACAGCACCCCCCCACACAGCCTACACCGCTTCAGAAAACCCAGTGTCTTGCAAGATCTCAGGACATGAGAGGGGATTGTCTTCAGGTATCAGGAGAGCCAAGAACACAAGAACTCCACAGAAGGAGGCCCTTGGGTTTTCCTTATAGGGGAAAGGAAATTACCTCTTTCTTTTGCTAATACGTCTCTTAAGGGAAGGGGATAAACCAATATACAATAAAATATCTTCATTCCAGGGCTGAGATGGCAAAAGCCATAAAAACACTATTTTTAATAGGAGTGACTTATGATATAAAATGTGCATTCGTTGAGGATGCCAACTCATCCTAGCTTAAACAAAAAGAGAGCATTTTTTCCTAAAAAAAATAAAATAAAATAAACATAAAAATAGGTATCTTATCAAAGCAGAAATGGAGCCATGCCTCTGAAAAGATTGAAACCAGAAATGGGACGGTTGCCAAAACCACAGTGGTATTTTTTTTGTGTCCCTCACCTATGCCTTCCCTTGCTCACCTGCTTCATTTTTCTCTCTGCAGACTAGTTGAGCTGTCTCAGCTCCCCAGAATGGATATATGCAGAACAAGTTCATGGCTCCCAAGTGTGCATGCTTCAGTCCCCACCTGGGGAAAGATTCATTCATTCAATCTCTCTGTCTCTTTCTTTCTGTCTCTTTCTTTCTGTCTCTGTCTCTGTCTCTCTCCCCCCACCACCCTGACTCGACTATCCCCCATCCCTACCAATCCCCAGACTCCTAGGGAAGGGACTCCGACTGGCTCAGCTGTTCTCCCTCCCGGTCCAATCAACTGTAGGCTAGAGGGACAGGCTCATATTGTACACACAGGGCTAGTAAGAGCCCAAGCTTAGAGTTTGAAAGAGTGATGAGTAGAAGAAGGTATAAAGAAGCAAGTGAAGCTAAAAACGGCATCTTGTTTTGGCTCCCCCCACCATACACCCCTGCTCCTGCCTTATCCTCAGATAAGAATTACAGAGCAAGTAGGTTACTTGGGAAATGAAAGCCACCCCAACTGGGGGACAGGGAAGTGATGCAGGGAGAGGAGGGACACCCTGAATATGCCTCATAAGCCCGCTGCTGCCATGGCTGATTCTGGAAGGGGACCCTGGAGACGGCATGAACTGCACACCACAAAATCATTCCGCACGAGGATCGAGGGAGCTAGGGTTCATGTCAACTCTTGGAAGTCCTTGGCTGAGGGCCATTCCTAAGTGGTATTAATTCGATGGCATTTCCAACTTGCCTTGAGTGTGAGGGCAGAGTGACCTTCTCCCATGCCAGAAAAAGCCTCGGGGAGAGATGTGGACACTGAGAGCTAGAAGTCACTGGTGCATAATGAGACGGTTGAGGTCCCAAAACTGGGCCCTCATGGCTCTGGCGAAGGCTTTTATTGAGCAAGGCAGAAACATCATGAGGGCCCAACCCATCTCCCTCAACAACCATCCCTTGGCTTTTGCCTAACACACTTGTCTTTGTTATCCAGAGTGATGAACTTGAAGGATATCCCAGGGCTACATCACATGAGGACACGAGGTGCTTTCAAAACAGGAAAGGGATTGAAAAGGCCTTCAAACAACTGCGGGACATTATTAAACAAAGGGGAGAAAAGTCTTCTCTTGGCTAACTCTATCGAACTGCAGCAACTTAATTGGACAAAACATCAGCACGGCTCCATGGTGCTTTGCCAAGTTCATGTGTGTGTCTGAGTGTACACATACAGATGTTGTTATGTGTGTATTTTACAGAGACTACAGATTTTTTCTTTTTTTTTAATTGACTGCCTTATGCTGTAAAGGTTTTCAAATCGTGTTCCAAAATTCTGGTTATCCAGGGCGCCTCGATGGCTCAGTCGGAGTCGTGAGTCGTGAGTTCAGACCCCATGTGGAGTGTTTTTTGTTTTTTTTTTTACTTAAATAAAAACTTAAAACATGCACAAGTCTGGTTATTCGTGGAAGTATATCAATAATGCCATAAAAACAAATAAGTTTCTGACAATCAATGCTAATTGAACCCGTCTGGGTGTTTTCACTGCATTGCTTTTGTCCATGTTACGTTTTTGCATTCTGTGTAGAGTTTCCATTGGAACAAGAGTGGTGTAGTTACAGCCGCTGTTTTTAAAGGGGGAAAAGGGAGACATCACATAGTCCCATGAAAGCTCAAGGCTCAAAGTTATTTTTCTTTTCCTGGGAAAGTCACATCAGGGCTGTATAACTTTTCTTGAGCAGTGAGAAAACCAATAGCATTGATATTTTGAAGAAAGTAGCAGAAAACAATTTTTTCTTTTTATTTTAAGGTGCATAATTGATATATTAAATATGATCTGCATAGTAATGATTACATAGTCTACATGTGTGCAATGACTATGGACTCTATAAATATGTGATCTAATATACAATTTATTTGGCACAGTGGGATTAAGGATTGCCTAGGGTAACACAGATAATACACTGACGGAGCCTTCACTTGAACACCCAGAATGTCCGACCCCAAAGCCTGGGGCCCTAACCCTAGATCTGTGTACGCTGGCGACCGCCATCCTTCCTGAGAGCTTTCTTCAACTTCATCTTTGGTAGACACCATGCTTAGAACACTTGATATTTCGAAATCAGAAACTTTAAAAGCGAGGTCTCCCCGAATCGTCGTACAATGTCAGAGTCAACGGGAATTCTAACTGAGCTCACCTAGTTTCACTGCCACTATGAGAAGCTGGTATTTGGGAGTATGGACCAGTGCCTTTGAATATCAGCTTCTCCTAAACTTGAGCAAGGTCAGAGCAAGGACCACACACCAAACAAGGGTTATAGGACGTGGGAGAGCCATCGGCATTGGATGGATGGCAAGCATGAACTACACCGAGTGCTCATACTGTCTCAAAACAAGACTCGCCCTCGGTGAAACAGCAGTGTGAGCACAGTGGATGGCCATGTGAACGAAATCATTGGTTTGAAGCTCTCCTAATTAGCTGCACAAACTTTCTCTAACATCCCCCATAAAAGGCAAATGTCTAGATTGTGGGAACAACTTGGCATTACCTACTTTCCCCTCCCTCAGGAATTTCCTTCACCTTGCTCTACCTGTCAGTTAGTCAGGATGGCTCAGGGATGGCCCCATGGCCTAGGCCAGGCCAGTAAGACCCTCTCCCTGGACACACTGAACAGAGCAGCACCAGCCCGGAAAACAGACTGAAACTGAAAATGGGGCTCAGTACTAAGGTTGCTGCCTTCTGGGAGCTTGGCTCTGGAGATGGCCCAGGAAGCTTGAAAGACCAGAGAAACTGATATCCCTGTCCTCCCCCACCCCCGAGTCTGTGGGAAAGGAGAGAGAGCGATGGGTGCGCAGCATGACAGGAAAATGAGGGGGACAGGGACAGGGATGCAGAAATGCAGAGTCTTCCATCTATGCTGCCTTCTGTCCTTCACAGGTCCCAGCTGTGTCACTGCCCACGTTGTCAGCACTCCTGGGGACCCAAAATCAGCTACCCCGGGCCTGGCCACAGACAACAGACACATCAGGACATTCCTAGAACCGTAGGATGCTTCCAAAGTTGCATCAAAAAAGCCTCCCCTCCCAACCCCCTAACACAGCCTAAGCATTAGGTGGTTACATCCGAAAAAGACCTCCCAGGTGGAGGTATAAGAAAGATAAATCTAAATTAACTCAGACTCTCTCTCTCTCTCTCAGGGTTTCCGCCCGGCTCCCCCACACCCACCACCACTCCTTCAAGTTAGACACACACACACACACATTTTCTCTCAGTTTCTCTGAGATCCAGGAGTGGCACCATCTAGGGTCTGAGCTAAAGACCTTCCCGGGAGGTTCCAGACAAGGCACCTGACATCCCACAAGAGCATGAAGTCAAAAGGAGTGACAACCGGAGAACGTGTCTGCAATCAAAGAAAACACGGAACAGTCAGTCCTAGCTGAATTCACAGTAATGACCAGAGCAAACAGAACTTAGAAATAAGCATCATGCCTTCAATCAAACAGATAAAGGAGAATTAGTCACGTAAAAAGCAAGGAGTCATAAATGAGAACTGACCAGAGATGACACCAAGAGTCCGTGGATGGGGATGTCAAAATGGACCAGTCTTTGAAAAGACTGACATTGAGAACATGTGAGCCCTTGGCTCAGGGACCCCATTCAGGGCATACAGTGTCGACTGGCTTTCTCCCACCTGTACCTGATAATAAGAATAATCTGGGGCATTTGTTAAACCTGAGGTTTCCAGGGCCCCTTCAAGCCTACTGAGGGAGATTCCCCAGAAGAGCCCAAGAATCCGCATCTGAATGAGTGACGACGTCCCTCGCTGCCATCTCCACACAAAGTGATTCTTACCACCAGGAAAGACTTGGGTTTTGGGGCGCCTGGGTGGCTCAGTGGGTTAAGCCTCTGCCTTTGGCTCAGGTCATGGTCTCAGGGTCCTGGGATCAAGTCCCGCATCGGGCTCTCTGCTCATCGAGGAGCCTGCTCCCCACACCGCCCCCGCCGCCTGCCTCTCTGCCTACTTGTGATCTCTGTCAAATAAATAAATAAAATCTTAAAAAGAAACAACAACAAAACCAAAACTTGGGTCTGAAGACAATTCTCACCCAGGTCAACAGGGGAGCTACAGCAGACCACTCCTCACCATTGGCTTGTGTCCCGGGGAAACGGAGACCAAAAACAGTGACCATCTCAAGGAAGATGGATTTTAAGACATGGCAGAGAATTCTATGTAGTATGACGTGCAGCTTAGAACCACTATGGACAGCAACGTGGTGGGGGAGGGGTTTGCTGAGCAGAAGGGTAAGTCTCACAATGGTGTCTACTGTACAAAATCCATTCTCTCTATTTCATACGTGGCATCAAAGCAACATAAACCAAAGACATGATGTACTTTACACACATGTCGTACTTCAAGTGAAGCGTTCACATCCGCCACACCAAGTGTGCTGCCTGGAATACAGTAAGGGGTCCTTAAGGGCCTTTGAAATGAATGACCTCATGAATGCAAGAACCAGCGAGTGAGTTTATGAGCCGCTACTGTCAGCTTGCTTTTTCATAGAATCTCCCTTCCACCCATCCCGCCCCTAGGTGTGTTTGTGTGAGTAACCTTAGCATAACACACAAAGGATGGCCACCTTCGGTGACTATCTTGTTGGACCACGTTACGTAGGTGGGTTCCACGGTCAGCTTCACGGACGTGCGTCCTGTGCAACCACACACTCGGAACTCTCTGCACGTACGGAACACTCTGCCTTCACCGTCTTGAAGTCCTTAATAAATTTTTCACAAGGGGCCCCACCTTTACATTTGACACTGGGCCCTGCAAATCATACAGGCTGGCCCTGGTGAGCCCCAGCCTAAATCATGCAGCATCCACATACAGGAAACTCAAGAGAAATTAACCACTGAACCCCAGGACTGTCTGGCGTTTGCAGTAATAACTCTCCGTGGTCAAGGAATTTCTATCCCGAGGATGGTGCCCTTTAGAGGGTGCCCTTTCCTCCTCGCTTCTGTAGGGCTGCAACCCCACAAAATCCTCTCCTCGGAACATATAGCCATCTACGGAGAGAGCACGTTTCATGGAAATTTGGGGTACAGACCGCACACACGAAGATAATGTATACACAGTCTCACTGTGTAATACAGCTTGGAATGGTGATCGGGTTTCCACAGACATTTCCATTCCATTTTCTGGAAGAGAGGGAGTGTAGCCCTGTTTTGGAAAGACCATGGGTTTGGGAGTGAGGGGAAGCTCAATTGGAATCTTCCTTTTTCATTTAGTTGTACAAACTTGGGCAAGCTACTTAATTTCTTGGAACCTAAAATTTCATCTTTAAAGTAGGAACAACCATAAGACTGTTGGGAGAGATTATTTTTTAAGAAAGGAAGGAGGGGAGGGCCGCCTTGGTGGCTCAGTCAGTTAAGAGGCCGACACTTGATTTTGGCTCAGGTCCTGATCTCAGGGATCCGTGCTCAGCGGGGAATCTGCATAGATTCTCTCTCTCTCCCTCACCCTCTGCCCCTCCGCACCACACAGTCTCTCTCTAAAATAAATAAATAAATCTTAAAAAAGAAATAAAAGAAGGAGGGATGGGAGGGACAGAGAAAAGGGAGGTAAGGAGGAAAGGAGAGCAAGGAGGGAGGAAGGAGGAAAGGCTAAGCAAAGCATAGATTCTGAAATGTTATCAGCAAGGGGAACTTTACTCCTTTATCCTCTTTTACTCTTTTACTCTCATTTCAAAAGACAGCTCCTTGTGGCACTCTGAATTTAACAGCATTGTTCTCTAGTCCCTCAAAGCCTTAAATTCACTCTCAACAACCCCTACAACTATGCAGAGTACAGGATATTCTGATCAAATCTATTTTGATCAGAATCTCTCTTTCCTGGTTTATATTCTAATCCCACACAAATATTCAGGAGAAGTTTTCGGACGTTTTTAATGACTCATCATGCTTCCTGAACTCCTTTTTCTCACTGTTCCCCATTATTTTTACACCATCTCAAGCCCTCCCCAAATAATCCCCAGCCCACCACCCACAACCCTTCAATCCGTGTCCTCCTTCCTGATTCTCCAGCCCTCCTGGGTGGCAAAGAGAGCCCGGTCTCATTTCCTGGCCTCCCTGCTGCCCAGGGACAAACACAGCAGAGAAAAACCATATAGGTACACTTAGATAAGCATAGCCCTGGGCTGATAGCAGTTCTCCGTTCACCTGAGCTGGTGGGGAGGCAGAAAATACTGTTCTCTATAGAGCAAACATGTCTGGGTTTTGAATTCCTACTTGGCACTGACCTGGATCCTATCACCTTGTCATACATCCTTTGCTATAAAGAGAAAAGGAACAACATTCACCCACCTCCCAGGGGGCTCAGAGAACAACCAGTAAATTGTTCAAAGTAAATGGTGCTCTTTTTATTATGAATTTGCTATTCCAAGAAAAACCAGTTACCCTATCATGGGCTGCCTCTTACAAGCAATTAAGAAAGGAGGGAGTTCAGGGAAGGAGAGATAAGGAGGAATTTCTAAACCAGAAAAAAAAATAAAATGATTAAGTTTGTACCCAGTTTAAAATTTCATTTACCCTTGAGCAAAATGAAATCCAACCCATTCCCAAAGATATGAGACTCCTCGAAATAATGTGGTCTATGAGGAAAGAGCCGACAATGGGTTTTCAGTTAATAAAATTTCAAAGCCTGCTTTCGCGGAGGTATGAACCTGAGTCCGGAGTATCATTTCCGCTTCCAGATGCTGGTAATGAGGGTATCCGAGGAAGCTGCTGTCTGAACAGGAATATCATCCAATCTGCAAATGGGCTCTCTGATGGTGCGTAAGGTGTTCAGGATACATTTTAAAAGCTATTCCCCATGTCCCATGGCTTTTTTTCTTCCCAGCTAAATAACCACCCCCATTTTTGCTGACTAAACACGCCTTTAATTAGGAAAGTTAGGCTGGGCCTTCAGGAAATCAAACACCAAGGCCAGATTTTATTTTCTTTTCCTTTTTAACATTTTAATCTCCACATTCTGGCCCCATTGGTGGTTTTACTCCACAGGCTTCCACAACTGTGGGGGAGTCTTGAATGTACCCGCCGGGGTGGACAGGTTGTATCTGAACACCACGGAGAGGAAACACCCAGACTGAGTCAAAAGGGAACACGGGCCTCAATGGGCCATTAATTCATATTTGCTTTGTGCTTTACAATTTTCAAAGCGCACAAGTCATTTCATGTCACTGATTATTTATTCTGTGGCTTTCAAACCTTTTCGACCTTTATACATCATAACCCAGTGTGTCAGGCGTATGCGCGAACACACACACACACACACACACTCGTGCACATGCTCACACCTTACCCTGTGCAATGCACTGGGTTATTGTCTATTTTATCCATTTGAGTTTTTTAGAAGTGCCGGTCACAGCCCTCTAACCTGATTTTACAACCCACTGATGGGCGGTAACCCAAGCTCTCAATGACCCTTTCAGCCCGTGGGCCCAGGAGCGTTCCCGGGCAAAGGTTCTCCTCCCAACCCGCTTCAGAGCCCTTTCCTGCATTCTCTGGGCTGGAAGCCTGAGATGTGCACTTTCTCAACTACCTCAACAACCGGATTCCAGTGTAGTTTCTGCCAAGACGGTGCCTTTGTGCAAGATTCGGAAGGCAGAAGAGAGCTGGAAAGCGTTCTTCCCTGAACTGCAGCCACCAGCCGGGCATCGCAAGCCCCAGCTTCTGCTGGGGCCAGAGGACGCTGCGCCTGCCTGGGGTGGGCTGGGTGACTCTAGCCGGTTCCCTGGCCTCAGGGTGGAAACAGCAGCTCCGTGCCTCCGCTGGAAGCTGGTGGCCCTCTCCCAGCTTCACTTCTCCCAATCTGCCCTATGGTTTTGAAGCCCCTAAATCCCCATTTAAAGGCCCTTGACCTTCAAGTAAATAAAAAAATTAAGTGAAAAAAAAAAAAAATAAAGGCCCTTGACCTTCAAAACAGTGGCTCGCTATTTTCCTAGCTGGGGCTCAGCGGGGACAGATAGATACTAGAAATCCGCATTTTTTATTTTTGCAGAAACCAAAATTTAAAGAGGTCAAAGGACAGCTGGAAGGCCACGGGGTACTAAGTGGCAAATCTGTCACTCGGCAACCTTTTCTAACACCCTAAAGCCATCTATATGGCCAATGAAGTCGTTGGATGTTTTGTTTATACGAAGTTGTACTAGCTTCTGTATCTAGAGCTCTTGAAAATGGTCTCAATTTTTACCCTGGTTACCTTTCTCTCTTAGATTTTGTCAAATTAGATTTCATTCTTTTGTGCCCGCATCAGCCTACCCTGAGCTTTCCTTTCTGTGAATTGCTACCTTCAGAATTGTTGACCTCTGTTAAAAGACACAATTTGGGGGTGCCTGGGTGGCTCAGTGGGTTAAAGCCTCTGCCTTCGGCTCAGGTCATGATCCCAGGATCCTGGGATTGAGCCCCACATTGGGCTCTCTGCTCAGAGGAGAGCCTGTTTCCCCTCTCTCTCTGCCTAACTACTTGTGAACTCTGTCAAATAAATAAATAAAATCTTAAAAAAAAAAAAAGACACAATTCGTCTCCTGCTGTTTAGATGTACATTTTTTTCTCCAAGCTAGATTGTAAGTACCTTGAAAACAGGGACCCTCTTCCAGCTTTCTTGAGGGTCTCCCTATTACATCTCTTAGCTCTCTTTTCTGTGAAAAGTAAGCAACAGATATCCAAAAAATACAGTTTCTCATCTAATCTATATTTCACAGTTGCCATTTTGCCAAGTATAAGGTCACAAAAAAAGATAAACATCAATCAGTTCATAACTTCTAAACTGTATGAGTGAGAAGATGACCCTCTCTGCAAGGCAGTTTGGGAAAAGAAGAATTTTATTAAAAGGGTAAAATTCAGGTATCTCCTCCCGCAATGAAAACGGGATACCATCGACCAGGAAAATAAGGGAGGTGCATTTAGCACTGCCAACAAAGAGGGAAAGTTATCCTTCTTGGATTCCAGCCACGTGTCCTGAAATCCTGCCTTCATTTTTCCTTGATATAATTTCTTCAACCCAATCGGTTTTATATTGTGAATATTTTTGGAAGACAGTCTCCAGCCTTGTGAAATGAGACAGTGTTTAGCTCACTAAATACTTCTATTTGTACCCCTTGCACTCATGTCGGGATCTAGAAAATGTTTTTTGCCCCCTGGGCTTGAGCTCTGACCAGTCACCTAATTCTAAAGCCAAAACCTTTCAGACCAGTGGGTCTCCAAGGGTGGTCACCAAGCCCGTGGCTTCAGCATCACCTGGGAACTTGTTAGACATGCCCCTTCTCAGGTCTGCCCCCAGATCCGAATGGAAGACTCGAGTGGGGTCCCGCAGGTGATGCCCGGTGATGCCCGGTGATGCCAATATCGGAGCCAGTTGCTTTAGATATTTGAACTGAGCGACAAACACATCCCTCCCCCAGCACGCACGGCCGCTTTAGCCTCGACCCTCATGGCTGTATAAAGCAAGGGGGACTTCAGGATTAGACAGAACTGGGTTCAACGCCACCCTCTGACATGCAAGATGACCTTGTGCAAGACTGTTAAATGTCAGCCTGGGTCTCCCCCTCCGTAACACAGAAACCCTCATGCTGCTCAGCCAGGCTGTTAGAAACACTCAAACAGTCCTCAGTCAGTGGAAGCAGGCATTCCTTTTCTACTGTAAAACACCACCGCCTTTCTGTGGCATTATGAGGGCAGGCCCCGGGCTTTCAGTGACACAGCCTGCATTTTCTCTCCACGAGAACCCGCGATCCGTTTCAGCTGACAGAGGGGTCAAGCCCACACTCGGGATAAACGGGAAGAAGCACGAAATGCACGGAGGAGAAAGTCAAGATGCTCAAGGAACGAGAGAAAGGCACAAAGTGGAGGAACAAAAGAGCCAAGGGAAGCAGGAAAGAAGGGGAAAAGTAAACCGGAAGTAGATGGGGGGGTGAGGAGGTGGAGGGGAAGGAGGAGAAGAGAGAGGGAGGCAGAGGAAGGGCAGGAGAGAAAAGCCCTCAGGTCCAGCTGGGACTCTATCTTATTACCCTGCTTCCTCCAAGCTGCTTCCCAGGCTGGAAAGTGGCCTTGTGTCTGGAAAAAGCCAACAGCGTCCTACATCCATATGTTCCACCTAATTCCTAACAGAGGAGGCCTGTGCTCCGGCAGACGGGGAGGGGGGCGGGGTGCCCTCATACAGCTGCCCTGTGGCGGGACTGCTCCGGGACTCCTGTCCTCCTACCAGGGCCACTGAGAGCCGGAGGGGCAGGTGGCACCCCCCCAACCCGGAACCCTGGCCACGGCCGCGAGAACTGCTTCTTCCTGTCCCAGCTCAGGGCTCGAAGGCAAAGTGTGTCCGGATTCTTGCTATTTCCAGTCTCCTCACATTGCTTCCTCCCTGAGATTTTCCTCCCTAAGCCAGCTTTGTCTGCCTGGGCAAACGTCCAATTCTTCTAATGAAAAGAGGAGAGAGTGAGAGACAGAGGAAGGGAAGAGAGGAGAAAGAGGAAAACCCCATCCTTGTTCACTCTCTAACTCGATGCCTTCAAACATGACTCCAGGCGGAAACACGGCATGTCCACAGCCACGCATCACCCCCACACACGGGTGTTTTTCCATGGGTGTCTGTTTTCCTCTTTCTCTCTTTCACGTTCAATTCTCTTTTTAAAGGAAATCGGTTCAATCCAAGGCTCTCCCAGAGGAAGGTAACTCAGCCTGCCAGGAGAAGGACTGTCATGTCTGGAAATCACACAAGGAATTAGAAGAAACCACAGCTTTGCCTCGCTCGCAGTGTAACACAAAACATGTTCACACTTGGGAAGAAACAGGTGAGAGGGAAAGAAAAGCCTTTGCAATAGACTCCCTCATTCCTTGTGCCCCCCGCCCCAAAGGGCTGCCTTGCTGCCTAGCCTGCCACTCAGGCCCCACGGACCCCGAGGTCTCTAACGCGCCTCCCGCCCAGACCCCAGCCCACACCCTGTCCACCTCCGCTCTGCCAGAAAGCTCCCCGGAATGATAGGTCTGACTTACCAACCACCTACTGGAGCTTGTTAAGGAACCAGGAAGGAACCTGTTAAGGAACCAGGAAGAGGAAGAAAAACACAGTGAGAATAGCCTGTGTCCTGTATATACAAAGCAGATGAACAAGGCAAGCCTTGCACGAAAGGTAAGAAAGCAAAATAAGGCTGCATAACTTTGTTTGAGGCATTTCTAGTTATGGCTTTGAAACATTTGCTCACATTTCATTTTGGCAGCGAGAAAGCCTCTAGAAGCACCCTGAGGTTTAAAAATGGCCTGAGCATCAAGAGATGGGATGAGGGGAATGTTAAGATTCCAGAAGGGGGACTGCACAGAGGTGGTGGTCTTCCACCCATGAGAGAGAAAACTCCCTTTGTAATTCACCGCAGTTCAGCGGGGCCCCTCCTTCACGGCCAACATGGATGCTTCTGGGGCCGCACCTCGAAAGAAACTGGAAATCAGTGCGTCTTTTGCTCTTCCCCAGAAGCAGAACTCAACCACTAGTATGATGCGTCAGGGAAACAGACTTTCCAGTTTAAATCCGTCCAAGGAATGATATTTACGAATATACCAGACTGGTATGAGTCCCTCAAAATGCTCGGAGCTTCTCCAGCTCCTTTTTAAAGGCAAACAAGCTCCATCCCTTCAGAAACCGCCGTGGGGAAGGGGTGAAGTATTGTGCCTTAGCTGTCAGGGGATCCTCCCTTCACTTTTCCTGCCCTCTGCGCAAGGAGTGATTCCCTCAGAAGACGGGGAAATCCAGCACCTCTCCACCCCAGGCCGGCTCTCCCACATACTCCTCTCTCCAACCTCCTTTCTACCCACTCTTCAAGAAGGCACCCTCCTGAGCCCGGCCAGAGCCAGCTTCTGCACCCCGACCACCCCCAGCCAAGAGGAGCAGTGATTTTTTTTCCCCTTTAAAAAACAAAGAGCTACTTTTCTATTCTCCTCCCTTAGAGCAGAAAATCCAGAGTTATTAGATAACCCAGTGCTGTGCGATGTAAATTATTGACAGTGTCCCCTGGGAGATAGAAAATAAAATGATCCGAAGCCGCTGGAATTCTTTAGTGTTCAAAGCCCAGCTCTGCTATAACAAACTTGGGATGGAACTTTACACACTCCCAGGTAACTGCACCCAAATACAAGGTGGCCCCATACCTTTTCAGTAAATACCCACCTCCAGAAGGCTTGGGCGAGCCGTTCCTTGTCAGGGAATTCATGCTTTCGTGGAAGCAGAGAACTCCGTTATGGAAGTTTGGGGGTCCAAAGAGAGGTATTCAGGGGTTGTTTTGAGTTCACTCACGTTCTGGGAGCCCCATCTTGTTCTATAGCCTGCCAAAGCCACAGAATGACTTGCGAAGGGCTTCAGGCACCGGATTTCAAATGCTAACATTGTCCTTCTGGTGCCCATGTGTCTAAAAGCTCATAGCTACATTTTCCTTGAACAAAAGCAGGGTTTAAAAGTTATGATTGTAATTTTGCAAGGTTTTAAAATATATATGGCAGAGGAGCGCCTTGGTGGTGCTGTCTGCTGAACATCCGACTCTTGGTCAGCTCAGGTCCTGACCTCCAGGTCATGGGATCGAGCCCCACAACCAGCTCCCTGCCCAGCCTGGAGCCTGCTTGAGACTCTCTCTCCCTCTCCCTCTACCCCTCCTGCTTATACTCTTTTTCTCTCTCTAAATCAAATTTAAAATCTTTAAATTTATATTTATATATATAATAGACTTTGACTTTTAGAACAGTTTTAGATTTACACAAAATTAGAGAAGATCATACAGCATCCCCATACACCTGATACCAGTTTCTCCCATTATTAACATCTTACGTCAGTATGGTACGTTTGTTACAATTAATGAACCAATAATATTGATACGCTGTTATGAAGGAAAACCCACACTTTATTCAGATCTCCTAAGTTTCCCTCAGTTTTTATCCTCCCCCCATCCATCCCCCAGAACCCACATTACATCTTGTTGATCCTGTCTCCTTAGGGTTCTCTTGGCTGTGATGGTTTCTCAGGCTTTCCTTTTTTTGGATGACCTTGATGGTTTGGAGGAGTACTGATTCAGTATTTTGTAGAATGTCCCTCAGTTGTGTGTGTCTGATATTTTCCTCATGATTAGAATGGGATTCTGGTTTGGGTAGGAGGAAGAGCACAGAGGTGAAGCATCATTCTCATTATGTACCATCAACATAACTTATGTCTGTTGACACTGACCTTGACCACCTGGCTGAGCCCATCCCCGTCTGGTTTCTCCACTATCAAGTGATGCTTCCTCCTTTTTCCTTTTTCCTCCTTCAGAAGGAGGTTGGTCTTAGACATGTCCTAGAAGGGAGAGCCAGCCTGAGAATGCTAGCTGCCACAGGATTCTCTGTCCCCAGCCACTGTTTACTCCTCCTACCTCAGCCAGGAATAGGACTCCCTCCAAACCCCACCTGTGCCTCTGGGCACAAAAACCACAGTCCCTGGCACCCTTACTTGCCTAGGGCCTCAGATCACACCTCGGCCCTGCCACAACCAGGCCACACGTGTATCAGGGACCTATAGACTCAAGGTTGGTAGGACCCCACTACCTGCACCAAGGAAAAGGCTCCTTAAATCCTAGGCGTGTCCTTGCAACCCACCTCCCTCAGACTCTGATAATTCACCATCATATCTTTTTTCCCACGCCCTACCTACTCTTTGGGAGGAGGCTGGTCCTTGCCTGGGGCTTCTGCTCCACCTCCTTGAGGATAAATTGTACAACTATTTGGAATTCTTATGCATGGAGCTTTGTCTATCCTCCCTACTTACTAATTTATTCAATTATTTGTTTATATTAGGATGGACTCATGAATATTTATATTATAATTTGGGGTTTAACCCAGTACTACTTTAGCATTGCTCAAATTGTTCCAGCTTTAGCCACCGAGAGCTCGTTTGCTTGGTTCCTGTACCCTCAGACATACCCCCTCATTTTGGTGGGGAACAGAGAAGGGAGGGGGCCTTCTTTACTTTCTGGCATTAGAAAGTGCTCATCTTGTATATTTCTTACCCTGGTCCCCACTCTCCAAGAAGTTCTGGTTGCTTTTATTAGAAGACGGTATTAGAAATCAAGATCGGGGACCTAAGTATACTCACTGAAACCAGAGTATCTTTTTTTTCCCTCCTTTTCTGTTCTTGGCCCTGTCAGAGGACAGCCCAAAGAAATATCTGTGGTTATACCAACCCACATTTATACACACATCTATGAACATTTCCATATGTAACCATCTATATCAATGTTAAGTAAAACATGATTTTTTACGGATGTCTCCAACTCTGGCCTATTAAAAAATAGACCCATTTTTGCCTCCTCTCTGCTAATCTGTGAACACCCACTCCCACAGTAAGAAACCAGGCTCCCGCTCTCCACCATCCTTTTATTTAATGTTCCATTCCAGTATATGCAGATATAAGCATCATAGTAGGGACACCTGGGTGCCTCCGTCGATTAAGTGTTGACTCCTGATTTTGGCTCAGGTCATTGTCTCAGGACTGTGAGATCAAGCCCCACACTGGGCTCCACACTGGACATGAAGCCTGCTTGGATTCTCTCTCTCCATCTGTCTCTTCTCCACACTGCTCTCATTCTCTCTCTCTTCCTCTCAAAAAGGGAGAGAGAGAGAGAGAGAGAGAGAGAGAGAGAGAGAGAATCATGAGCCCACAGTGTTATGGGAAATAACATGATCAGTTAGTGTCCAGTGCTTAGCACAGCTCCTCTTGCCTTTAGTCTCACAGATTCTGCTCCTCAAGTATTGCTTAGGTCAGCACCTTTCCCCTAACGAGGCCGTTTCATACATTTTTATTACAGTTAGAATCTCTCAGCACAGTCTGAGTTCCTCCCTGGGATCCTCTGACCTTCTAAAAAAATTTTTTCTACTTCCCATATGTTGAGGTTCGATCGTCGTGCTGTATAGTTCTATAGGTTTTGGCAAGTGCGTAATGGCATGCATCCAAGATGGCATAATCATATAGAATAACTATACCACCTTAAAAGGTCCCCTGCAGGGGCTCCTGGGTGGCTCAATGGGTTAAAGCCTCTGCCTTCGGCTCAGGTCATGATCCCAGGGTCCTGGGATCAAGCCCCGCATCGGGCTCTCTGCTCAGCGGGGAGCCTGCTGTCCGTCAAATAAATAAATAAAATCTTAAAAAAAAAAAAAGTCCCCTGTGCTCAACCGAGTGCCCCTACCACTCTCCCCTACAACCACTGATCTTTTTGCGCCTATAGGTTTGCCTTCTGCAGAATGTCACGTAACTACAGTTGCACAGTATCTAGTCGTTCAGCCTGGCTTCTTCTACTTTGCAATATGCATGTGAGTTTCCTCCAATCGCTCCATGTCTGGTTTGTCATTGGATCAATTCCAGGGGAGGGAAAAGTGAGCTGCACAAATCTGTCACTTCACCTGGTTTCCCTTCTCAACCTGGTTCCCTCATTTCCTACAGATCGGGATATACATCTCTTCCCAGGTAAGACCTGCCTGGTCACACCATCTAAAACTGGAGTCCCTTATCCCTCACTCTGTCCTGACTTTATTTTTAGCACCTTCTAACACACCTTTACTCTTATGCCTTTATCTTGTTTCATGTCTATCTCCATGAGGGCAGGGATTTTTACTATTTTATTCTTTGCTATTTTCCCAGCACCTGAAACAATGCCTGACACTTAAGGGGCCCTTGGTAAATATTTGATGGGTGGATAAATCTCCTCAAAAAATGTGTCTATAGGTATATGCACTTGACCCCATGCCATGTCTGCCCCTTGACTTTATAGCAAAACAACAATGGCAAGATGGAGTGAGGAGGTATGAGGAAGCAATAGATGTTCTCAGCTGTTTCTCCTACCCATGTGCTCCCAATGGTGTCTGACATTTCTCCATTAGAGATTAATTTATCTGGGTGTCTTTTTCCCTGTTAAGTTCTCAGTTTTCACTTTAAAATGTTTAAGGGGATACACTTAAATTTTTTTAAAATTCCTGAATGTTTATTGTAATGAGTCACTAATTTAGATATATATATAAAAAAAAAAGAAGAATATTTAATCATCTCCTCCACTTCTCTATACCCACCCCCTTAGACATGGGCCTAGGACCCCAGTTCCAGCCTTTCTGCTTTAGAAACCTAAGCCTTACTAATGAAATAGGAGTCTTCAGGACCAAGGACGCATGCCCACATGGGATTCTGTGACTCCTTTTAGACCACATTCCAGGTACCAAGGATACTATAATTCCTTGTGCAAAAGACCTCAAGGCCTATCCCAAGATGAGAGTGATCCTCCCCTGGGGTCTGTTCTTCCAAAGGCAGCCTGGCCCAGCATGGGTGCACTTACAGACTCCAAGAACACTTGTGGGAAGTGAGCAGGCTGGCGTGCCAGCATGGATGTGTACAAAGCCTCTTCAGGTATACAGGGAACTGGAGTGAAGAGCTAAGGAGTAGACAAGGCCAAATTTCCACCTGTCCTTGGCCCTTGGGTCCCCCAACTCTGGGTGTTTAAGGCAGGCCTGCTTCCCCCACTGTAAGCCCACCCCCTGAGCTAACAGTGTTAACCATTTGGTACCTAACCCTCACACCTTTGTCTCATAAACATGGAGGAATCTGAACACATATGGAAGGGGTTTTCTTTCCCTTCCTCTATCCCTTTTTAATACAAGTGGTATCCTAATATAGAATGTAATCTACATCATGGCCACACCCACCCCCAATCTATAGATCTCATTTATTCTTTTTATTAGTTTCATGATATATATGCCATAGTTTGAATTCATGTTCCTTTATGACGAGATATGCAGTGTGTCTTTCCCTACCCCCCCCCCAGCTCAAATAAAGCTGAAATAATCTTTATGCCTATAGTCCTACATCCTGGTATTTTCCTTTTGTAAGCTTGAGCTCAGATTCCTAGAAATAGGATTAGTGGTTCAGTCAAAGGCTGTAAACATCATTTATCTTATTGATGTTTCCAAACAACTTTGGTAAACATTTACAGCGATGCATACCCCCACTGGCAAGGGATAAGATGCCCATTTCGCCAAACCTCGCAGGTCTGAATATTATGGATTGTTTCAAATTTTGCAAATTGGATGGGTAAAAACTGACATGTGGTTAATTTCTCTTTTGTTTTCCTGACTGAAGTGAGGGTCAGCATGTCCTCATACACAGTGGCCATTTGTATCTCCTCTTTTATAAATCACCTATGTACACCTGATACCCTTTGCCCATTTTTCTATTGGGATGTTAGCTTTTTCATATCAAATTGTAAGCATTTATCAAATTGTAAACTTCTGTGGCAGTAAGCATTATCACTTTTTCTCTCCTATCATCTATCAATGTTGTGTAAGGTATACTTTTTCATACAGTTATTTCTAACTTTTTGTAGTCAAATATCTATTTGGGTTTTTTTTTTTTTTATGATTTCTGGGTTTCCTATCCTATTTAAAATGGAGCCTCTATCTGCCCTCCTAAATTTTGTTCTACTATTTTTATCGTCATGTGCTTCTGCCTTCACTTTGTAATAGGGAAATTACAGGAAACATTCTGATGTTTCTAATGCAGGAAATAAAGGCGCTCTCAGAAAAGGGGAAGTCCCCAAATTCTGTACCCCAGGTCTGTCTTTCTGCTTCTGCTTACCATTATGGCTCTAAAGTGTCCTGTCTTCCAACAACTTCTTCTTAAATTGTGAGCAACCCTGCAGAAATAACATCTCAAGGCCTGGTCAGCACATCAGGCTGGAGTTCCTTCGAGCTCTCCAAGGACAGATATCTTGGGGAAAAGAAAAATGCCGAAAACAAAGAGAAGGAGAAGAAAAGGGAGGTGTAAGGGCTCCATTCACTGATACTTTGAGCCATCCAACAGAAAGAAATACAGTGCCTCCTCTGCATGGTAGGAGGGCCTGTGAAGGTTAGGGAATCAGGGAACAGCATGATCCCCGTCCTCCAAGGGTTTATTGTTTTGAAAGGGGAAATAAAGCCCATAGAGAAGCACTACACTTTAAGGCAGAATATACAAGTATAGACATGGGGCAGAGAAGGATGGTGATCACTTCTGGCTGGCGCTGGCCCAACCAAGAACAGGGGTGCATGGGCTAGTGCCCCACTCCATTTGATCTTGCAAATCATCTTAAAATGATTTAATTTAACAGATTTAAAATGATTGAATTTAACAGATTTATTATACTCAGTGGGTGCCACCCAAAACTGTGGAATCTAAATCCCCCCATAATTTTGATGATATGCCAGTTGGGAAACTTTTACTTCTTTTTTTTTTTTTTGAAGATTTTATTTATTTTTTTGACACAAAGGGAGAGATCACAAGTAGGCAGAGAGGCAGGCAGAGAGTAAGGGGGAAGCAGGTGCCCTGCCGAGCAGAGAGCCCGATGCAGGGCTCGATCCCAGGACCCTGAGATCATGACCCCAGCCAAAGGCGGAGGCTTAAGCCACTGAGCCACCCAGGTGCCCCGGGAAACTTTTACTTCTGGCTAAATCTTCACCAAAAGAAAGTGTGATGATATTCGTAGGATTCCTTAGAAATTACATATGCACTGCCACTTCCCTAGTCTGTCTTTTCAATGACAACAACACAGCTAAGTCATGGCAGAGATCCAGCCGGACACCCTCCCCCACCCCCCCACCCCTCGCTGCAGGTCATCCTGTCCTCCATTCTCATTGGCTTTGGGTGAAGTTATTTGGCTCTGGAGTGGATCATGGGAGCTGAGTTTGAGCAAATCAGCATATCATGCGCCCTCTGGAAATATGACTGGTTGGGGGACAGGACTGGTTGGGGGACAGGCTCCTGGTTGGCAGAGACAGTGAGATGCAACAGGACTCTGCCTGGGAAGACCAAGCCACAGGTCCTCACATTTTTCTGCTGCATTTGAATCCAGGAGCCCCTCGCCTTGAGAGCTGTTGGCAGTCATCTTGCAAGGGGAGAGCACATGGGAGAGAAAAGACAAGACGGCTGGGCCTGGGTTGTATCCCTTGAGTTTTGAACCAAGTCACCCCTGAAGCCACACCCGATCGACTCTGGACTGCTCAGTGACCCCAGCCAGCATAATTTCCTTTTTGGCTGAAGCCTGTTCAGATCAGGTTTCTTGTCACTTGCAACTGAAAGAATTCTCACTGATAGGAGGTACAAAGTTCTCCTGAAAAATAAGCTCCTTCCAGTAGGAGGAAATCAGTAACCCTTCCTGTTCTTCTAAGGAAGATGTCCTCATAAGACACATGCAGACCACTGGCAACTTGAGTTAATCTGGAGAATTCTTTCAAAAGCCCTAGAAATGGCAAAGAAAATGGTTTCTTCGTTAGGCTCAAGAAGCGCTCTTCTTTTTTTTTTTAAAAAAAGATTTTATTTATTTATTTGACAGACAGAGATCACAAGTAGGCAGAGAGAGAGAGAGAGGAGTAAGCAGAGAGGCTAATGTGGGGCTCCATCCCAGGATCCTGGGATCCTGAGCCAAAGGCAGAGGCTTTAACCCACTGAGCCACCCAGGCACCCCAAGAAGCACTCTTCTGAGGACATAATGATTCCATCTCCTTGCTTCTTGGGTTGTGTTGTGAGTTGACAGTGTATTAAGATGGTACATTATAAAAAAAAAATCTTCCTTACATTATCTTAGCATAAAGAGTTCTACAAAAACCAGGAAGAATTGTGCTGGGTTGGGAACTGGGAAGTGCGGTCCTGGGTGGCCCCTCCTCAGGGAACAGCTTGAAGGTCTGTCACCGTACCTGATAGTGTAGGCAAACCTCTACCACACACAGAATCTGCTAATAGGGTAGAAGTTTGTTTACTTTTCCCTTTGAGACCTCGAAGGACCAAACTGAGAAGGAACGTTACATTTCTACGTCACAAATGAGGAAAAGAGGAAGGAGAATGAGAAAAATAGCAGGGAGGGTGAAAAAAAAATCCTCCAACATAAGTGTCTTGGGAATCTTTTCCAGTGTTCTAAAGTTTCTGACCGAGACCCTTCCTCTGTGTGCAGACCACCCTCGAAGAGAGTTCACATAATGTGTAGGTGCAGATAAGCATTTTAATCTATGAAGCAGTCTTCTATCAAAACGACTTTCATATTTGTGTTTTAATTTTAGGATTAAGAAGGTTGATGCTTTATAATTCTGGAAAACTCACCTGCCCAGACTTGGTACTTTCTGACAAATAACCTGAGACAAGCCCACACTGTGTTACTCTGTGGGTTCTAAAGAATATTTTGGAAGTCCTTACGGTAGTATCTATATTCTAAGAAAATTACCAGGGAATGTTTATTATTCTCAGACTGATAGTCAATAGCAAATTTCCCTTAAAAGCTATTTGTAACAATGCATTATTTCCTGATGTCCTGAAGGACACCCACAAGGACCAGCGAATATCACTGGGGTCATTCACTGACACCCCAAAGGAAACTTTGGGGTGGAGAATTATTATTATCTTCAGCCTGCCTAACATTTCAAAGGCCTCTACCTCTTCCAAGGGAGCAGGGGAGAAAGGAATTGACATCGGAACCAGAATCCAATGAAATATTCTATAAACTCCAAATGTGATCTTTTGTCCATTGGTTCATTCATTCACCAAATATTCATTGAGTTCCTCCTGGGTACCTGTCATAGTCTAGGCACTGGGGATAGAACAGAGAACAGACCGATTAAGTTTCTGCCACCAGGGAACTTCTAAATTCTACAGGAGACTGACAGAAACAAGGGAAAAAAGCATATGTTATATGATAGTATGAAATAAAACTTTAGGGGATGATAAATGCTACCAGGAAACTAAAGCCAAATGGGCAAATGGGATATCGGGATGATGGAGTATGATGCGATTGTCCTTGGTGGGGAACCAGAGGAGGAGAAAGAAGGAGCAAACCTTGGGGGTTTGGGGAAGAACATCCCAAGGGGAGAAAGGGCCAAAAGCCTGTGGCAGGAATGGGTTGGAGGCTGATGGACCACCTGTTTGGAAGGAGGGGAAAGCAGGAAGCCCACAGAGCCTTACAGGCCACAGAAAGGAGTATGGATTCTATTCTAAACATGATTGGAGGCCATTAAAGGATGTGAGGCAGGGAAGTAAAATAATCTGGGGAGCCTGTCGGGCCAGCCCCAGCAGGGTGATGTCACCTGGACTGGAGGTACTGGCTGTGGTCCAGCTCTCATCTGTCTTGCCCCCAGGAAGCCTGGGCACCATAGACCCTTCGTAAATAGTGGTTGAGGAAATCAATAAAGTCCTGGCCTGAGAGAGCTTACGATTGCCCAGGTAAGTCGAATATGCGACTGTGTTAGCTATGACACTAAATGGGTGGCACTGGGGACAAACGTTTGCCGGAGACGGGAGATGGGGGTCTCAGAGGCAGAGCCATGAAGAGAGGCCCAGCAGTGGGATGGGGCAGCCCGGGGAACGGGCGGGCGTGAGCCAGGAAGAGCTGCTGATCTGGTGGGAGGAGCACCCAGTGACACTCAGGCTGGCAGGTTTGCGTCCCCTTTATTAAAGAGTTGGGCACTCTGCCCTGCAGGGCCTGCCTAATTCCCCACACACACACACAAACACATACACGCGCGCGCGCGTGCTCGCACGTGCACACACACGCACACGCACACGCACACCCAGCTTCCTGCAGGGATACTCAGAAATTCCTTCCAGTCACCCTCTCTGCTGCGGGAGCTTAAGGCAGGGATGGGCCAAAACCCTCCACACCCTTTGTCTCTCCATCCGGAAGTACTGAGTCAACAGCCCTTTCCCAGAACCCACCTCAGTTTCTTCCCACACCTGCACCTTCTACCGTTCCCAGGAATGAGGTGGGGCCGGACAAAGAGCAAGGCGAGTGTCCGGGTGAGGAATCACACAGTAGGATCTCCAGATGGGTGCCTCTCCGACTGACCATGCGTGCAAATCTCTCCGAGAGCCTGTCCGCACAGAGCTCTGCGTCCTGAGCCAGACGACCTGATGGCAGAGGTCTGGGGTGGATGGAGAATTCTCATGACCACCCAGGTGCGGGTGCTCACCCTCTGAGGTGCGCTACCCCATCGGAAGCCAGGATGAGGTTGGCAGGAAAGCGATCATAAATATAGCCACGATTTCCCGAGTGCCAGACTCTGGGCTGAGGGCATTATGTGAATAATCTCTTTTAATCCTCACCCAGCCCTGTGAGCTGGCACCATTATTATGCTTATTTAACAGATGAGGCTTGGAAAGAGTGGAGAACTTTCCCAAGGTCTCCTAAGTTTACAAGTGAGACTTGGGCTCTCAACTGTCCAGCTCCAGTGCCCAAACTATGAAGAGAAATCTTAAGGGGATAAATGTTGATAGGCTAACTGGGATGTGTTATAAATTGACAACTAGAGAAAAGGTCAAGAAGTTAAAAAAAAAAAAGTATACCCATACACCCAAGTGTTTCTCTACAAAGAGAAGGGTGTATAGACAGTTATAATTGGACCCAGTGGAGTTTCAGGAACGCCACAGCTTCTGGAACAATCAAGATTAAAAATAGCTGTGACAAAAGGAAAAAGAAGGCGTGACACACATTTCCCTCTCTCCTTTGTATTTATTGAGAATGTCTATATGAAAGATTAAAATTGCACCAGATTAAAATTTTTCTTTTATTTCTGTTGTTCTCTTACCCCACCCAGGGCTCTCAGTGGTCTTCTACGCAAAACACGTAGTAAATAATTGGTCTAAGCCCTATGTCTTTGTTTTTTATTTATGAAGTATAACAGGCTCCTATTCCGAGTTAACTCGAATTACTACACAACCACATAAGCCAACCAGGAGATATGTTGAAATACCATTAACCAGTTATGAGGTGATTTGGTATGAACAGCCTTCCGGGGTTGGACAAGAAAAAAATAGTGAACAGCATTCTCCTCGTTAGACAGAATGACACTCAAAATGAAATTTCAGGACACTGAAAATGAAATTATTTTATGGAATGAAATGAAAACAGAAATACTTTCTAACCCATGCCCCTTCAAGTAAAAGCGTCGGTCTGGCATAAATCCATTGCAGAAGGAAACTCGGTGTTGGAGGAGACGCTCACTCAGACCCTTCCTTTCCAAGGAGCAAGTCCCTTGAACGTGACGCAAGGTTCAAGCACTAGCTCTCAGCCCCATCAAGACTGCTGACTTCCTCGTTTTTGTAGATTTTAAATCAGACCCAAAAGATCCCCTAATGCGGTTAAATAATCCGGTGTCTGGATTCATGACTCCAAAATGAGACCCGAGAGAGAATGTATTTTTCCCCTAGGTTGCCCAGACTCTCAGCTTGAGATTCCTCCAGACGCCCATAAACGTAATCCAGTGTGCTTCTGCTAATCATACCTTGAATAAATGCTCCGAGGGTTTATTTGACGCGCAGGCTCTCAGTGCGGAGACAGCCTGGGAACTGATGGGCCATAATTCACGTTCCAATTCAGTCCTCACAGGAGAAAAGGGGTCCAGGACTATGATAACCAGCCTTTTTGTATTGTGGTCTTAGTTTTACTTTTTTAACATGTTCCCCAAACCTGGCGAGCTCCCTGCTCAAAGGAGTTCAGAGATTATTATGGTCAGGGAATTCTATTTTTTCTGATAAAATCTGAATGAAAGGACACTCATCAACCCTTATTCTCCCAAGGCTGGGCAACTCATGGGGTCCCCAAGACTCTCATGTGCCCAGACACCGCTGTTTCCTAAGTGGTGGTTTTTCCCAGCTGGTTCTCTGAGCAGTGGAAGGAATGCCTGAAAGTCAGATGTCCTGCCTTTGGTGCCAGGCCTTTCCCCACGCGCTCCCTGTCTTTTCCTTTCACCCTGGTTTATTTGCACCCCGTGCTGTGAACCATACCACCCCACACCCCTGTCTGAACCACCTTGCACACATGCCCATTGTTAACTGAAGTTTTACCTTTGGGGGGAAAAAATCCCAGCTATCTAACAAAAAGCCCCAGATAAACTCTTCAAGGCTCCCTTGTATATAGTATCTTGGTTTGGTGTTGTTGTTTTTTTTTAAGATTTTATGTATTTATTTATTTGAGAGACAGAGCATGTATAAGTTGGGGGGGGGCGCAGGGAGTGGGAAGAGAAAAGATTCTCACTCAGGGACTCGCTCCCATGACCCTGAGATCATAACCTGAGCCGAAACCAAGAACCAGACCCTTAACCGACTGAGCCACCCAGGCGCCCCATCTTGTATACAGTACCATGAATCTAGATATATAAAGAGTGTCTATCCTCGTTTCTACAGAAAGTTGGAGGTACAAAAGAGTTGGGGGGGGTGGGCCTAACCCAGCTCTGTCCAGTGGCAATGTGGCAGAAGTCACGTGGGTGTTTTCAAAGTTTCTAGTGACCACATGAAAAAAAAAAAAGTTAAAAAAAAAAAAAAGAAGAAGAACAGGTGAAATTCATTTTAGTAATAAAGCTTATTTAGCCCAATACAGCCAAATAATCAATGTTTAAAACAGATGATCAGTATTGAAAACTGCTAATGGAATATTTTGCGTTCTCTGTCATGCTCAATCCCCCGAAGCCAGTATGTGTGAACAGCATGTCTTGGTTTGGATACCACACAGTCTAAGTGTTCAAGAACCACACGTGGCCAGTGGCGGCCGGAGTGGACAGAACCGGGCTAACTAATCACACAACAACAGGGAGAATCTTTCAGGAGCCCTGTTATTTGGCAGCTCTTTTCCCATTTTTCTTCTTCGAAGATAGACCCCTGGCTTCACACCTCTCAGGACACCCTACCTGAAAGGCACTCAGTACAATGAATGAATGAATGAATGAATGAATGAATGAATGAATTTACTCCATTAAATCATCCCATCTAAAAATATCACTTAACTATTAGAGCCTGCCAACAGTGACGTGTAATTTTTTTGAAATCCAAAAATAAGCCTTTAAAAAAATTTTTTTAAGTGTTAAAGAAAGCGTACAGGTTTAATTTAGCAGAAACGTCCATATAGCCTTGGTACTGTGGGAGCTCACTGAAAGCCAATGCTGTCAACCTGTTATACTTTGACATTAAAAAGTAAATGTGTCACTAAGTGCCCACATCCAGCCAAAGCCAAGGTGCTCAGTAATGCTGGGGACAGAGGCCCAAACAGCACCAGACCTTAAACCAGCCCCACTCCTTTGAGAGGGAGAAGGACAAGGGGGCCGGGGAGAGGAGCAGGAAGCAATTCCTTCACAGCCCCTGCCTGCGGGCCCTCACACCCACAGTTCTAGGGCACTTGGTCTCCTTGTGGCACCTGCCTGAGGTCAGGGTGCCTCTGTCCCAGCACCTCCCCCCATGTGGCTGTCAGCTGAGGCCCTACTGCCAGCTCCAAGGAAGCCCTGAGGCCACAGGCTGAGCACCTCTCTTTGAGAAGCACAAGCACTTCCTGGGGATGAGGGTCTTCCCTTCCTTCTAGCTCCACCTGGGCTCCCAGCAACCAACCTGTGGGACCACCCCCTTCCCAGCAACCAACCTGTGGGACCACCCCCTGAGCACAGGCTGGTTCTCTGTGTTTATCAGCTCGAAGCCTTGTGTGATGGTTCTCTGGCTGGTGCTGTGCTGATGAGGGCTTCTTCCTTCCTTCCTTTCTTCCTTTCCCTCCCTTCCTCCCTCCTTCTTTCCTTCCCTCCTTCCTTACTCCCTTACTCCCTCCCTCCCTCCCTTCTTCCTTCCTTCCTTCTTTCCTTCCTTCCTAACCTTCCTTTCTTCCCTTCTTTTTCTTTCATTCTTTTTTTAATATGATATCCTGATCCTGTCCTAACGGTTGAGCGAGGCGATTGCCCCAGTGAACACGTTTCCTACCTCTGTTCTGACTCATGCTCATTACATTGTACTTTGAACTAAGCCTTGGTTATCTGCTGTCTCAATCACTAAAAACAATCTGAATCCTCTCTCACTGGGGCAGCTTGCTACGCCTTCCTAAAATTAACTCTTCAGAGAGTGAAGCTTTCGTAGTTTCCCCCAAACACCACGTAGGACGAACCTAGACGTCCAGACCACATGTTCATTCATCCGAAATTGCCTCAGGTTGCTGCCTCCAGTGTGGAAAAGGTGCTGGAGATATTCACAAGCACTTCCAGATACTGCAAGATACAGGCCAAGTTGGAGGAAATTCCCCCTGACCTCTGCTATCCAACTTGGGGAGCCATGAGGACGGCAAATTTTGAGACCATTCATTCATTCATCCCTTCAGTGGCAAAGAGAGGTAGCGTGGACAGAATTCTCCAAAGTGGACCTCAGTTTTCCTATCTGTAAAATGGGGGGAGGGAGAGGACTCAGACGGAATCGTTCGGATCTTCTAAGAAGCAGACACCGAGAGAGGCTTGGGCATGCAAGAGCAGCATCCAGGGAAAACATCTGTGAGAAAAATAAAACAGGCCCCAGAAGAGGCTGGGGTAGTGCAGACCCCAAAGTGAGACTGACTCTTTGCGGGTTCTGTAGACCCCAAAGCGGGCCTCTGAGTGAGAGGCTGACAGAGCAGAAACGTATTGCCTCACGGACCTGGAAGCTACACGTCAGAGAGCCAGATGCTGCTGGCTTGGCTGGTTCCTTCTGGGGCCTCTCTCCTTGGCTTACAGATGGCCGTCTTCTCCCTGGGTCCTCACGTGGTCTTCCTTCCATGTGGTCAGAGTCCTAATCTCCTCTTATAAGGACTGTAATCCTGCTGGATCAGGGCCCACCCCATGACCTCATGTTAATTCCCTTTGTAAAAACTGTCTCCAAATATATTATCACATTCTGAGGTCCTAGGGGTTAGGGGACAGGGGTTAGGACTTCATCACAGGACTTCGGGGGGAACACAATTCAGTGCATGTATCAGTGCATGGCCTGTACCTGCCATGTATCTGCTTCTCCTCAGTTTCAAGTAGCAATCCCTCCACGGCCCCCATGGGTCTCTCCCCCTAGGAGAAAAATCAGAAGAAAGCAGGAAGGACAGTGTGCAGACCCTGTAGCTGCCTTGGATGTCAAGGCCAAACTCATATTCATCCTCTTCCTCCTCCACTATCTGGTCTGATTTCTTCTCACTGTCGTCTCTCATCTCCGGGGATCTCAGAGGCTTACCCCATGCTGTGATCTATCATTCCTGGAGCGTCCTACAGCCTTTCTTCCTTTACCTCCCTTCCTCCCTTTAAGGAGGAAGAGGCTTGCTAGGAGAGTGTGTTCCTAGTCTACATAGGGGAGGGCATACTCAGAGGCACCCAGGGGATCCCTGGGCTCCACGCGGATTTCTGCCTCTTGTGCAGAAGGAGCCCTTCCTCCTGTTCTGGTCAGGGTCAGCAGCTCCCACCCAGATGGTGATCCTTCTCATCTGCTGGTCCCGGACATAAGTCCAAGGTGCCCGGGGGACAGAGTTCAATGGTACCCTTACTATCACAAGGACCTTCAGCCCTGGAGAAAGCCACAAGTAGAGGAACAGGAAGCATAAAAAATCCCCTAGTGAGTCTCCAGAGGGATGTCAAGACCACTCCTGCTTCCACCTCTTGGTTCTCAGATCCATGTTTCGGAGTCTCGGGTTTTGCCCACCAGGGCCCTGAACTTCCCATGTGCCGAGCATTCCAACGACACTGGAGGTCAGTGACTCTAACAATAAGACCTTCCACCTACAACTCAACTGGGTCTGCTCCTCCACAGCAGGAGATCCTCGGGTGGGAGCAGCCAAGAAGCACGGCCTCCTGGTCATGGTGACCAGGTCATGGTGACGGACTTGGGGGCGCCATAGCGAGGACATCGGTCAGGCATGCTCCTTCCCGGTCACACCTCTTGCCTTGCAGAGATTCTGTGTTTGTGTGCTCATCATTATCTCTGCGGTGCGTAAGCACGCTTGACAGCATGCTCTGGAGCCAAGTGATCCTGACTGCCCCTGATGTTTCTGTCCTGTTCCAAAATGTAAGCAACTGTGCCTGTCTTACTTCATCATCTGTGCCACCGACCTCGTCAGGTTGGTGTGAGGAGTAAAGGAAGTGAGGCGGGACTTTCTAAAAGTTTATTTAAACAAGGGAATGGGACACCTGGATGGCTCAGTCTGTTAAGTCTCTGCCTTCGGCCCAGGTCATGATCCCAGGGTCCCGGGATCGAGCCCCACATCGGGCTCCCTGCTCAGTGGGGAGTCTACTTCTCTCCCTCTGCCCCTCCACCTGCTTATCCTCTCTCTCTCTCTCAAATAAATAAATAAAATCTTTTTTTCTTTAGATTTTATTTATTTATTTGACAGAGAGGAGAGAGATCATAAGTAGGCAAAAAGGCAGGCAGAGAGAGGGGGAGGCAGGCTCCTTGCTGAGCAGAGAGCCCAATGTGGGGCTCGATCCCAGAACCCTAAGACCATGACCTGAGCTGAAGACAGAGGCTTAACCCACTGAGCCACCCAGGTGCCCCTAAAATCTTTTTTTAAAAGGAGTTTGTTTAAATGCTAGTGGAACTGGCCAAAATGATTCCAAAATTCATATGGAAGATTAAACTTTCCACAAGGGCCAAGAAGCTTTGGAAAGGGGTAATAGGTGATGGGAACTTGGCCGGCTATGTGCTACAGCCCACTATAGAGTTGTTACAATTGAAACGCTGTGGCTTGCTCGGCCCTACTCGTACCCATAGCAGGTCTCCGAGCTGAACAGCCTCCAGCGTGGTGGAAAATGTAGGTAAGGGAAATCAGCAAGCCAGATCTGTAACTTCAGACTAAGGACTGGCTCTAAGGAAGGGCTGGGTCTGCAGGGCTGGACGCAAAGTGGGGCCATATTTAAATATCTAGCATCTATATCTATATCTAGAAATACAGATATAGATAAATATAGATAAAGATAGTTACTCTATATGAATATATAGTAAAAATAAATGGATTAGTAGAACAAAATAGAAAATTCGGAAATAAATATAGACATAGATGCAGATATAGATACGTGAATCCAATATAGAATAGGTTCCATTTCAATTCACCAGGGAAAGGATAAACAATTCAATACATAGGAATAGTTGAGGAGGAGATTAGAACCTACTTCATTCCATATATTTCTAAGAGATCCTGAATTATAGGAGGTAATTGACCTGGGATTAATGTGAGCCAAAGGAGGTGAGCCTTGAGTGCAAAACTGAAGGAGGCCCTCGTTTTCAGGGTCGTCCAGGTGGCCTGGGTGTGCCCGAGGAACCTCACCCACCTGGTCTCAGCCCTGGAAGGTGAAATCACCTGTCCAAGATCTCACCATGGCATTGCCAGTAATCGGAGGTGCTTGGGAATGACCCACGTGTCCATCAGTAGGGAAATGGGTGAGTAAATTATGGTCAGCTCATAGCACGGCTATTACAAGAGGTGAAGCAAACATGGGAATACGTCCACAATGAATTGTTAAGTGAAAAAGTGAAGTCACAGCCCCATGATCTGTGCTGTGCCTATGTATGCATGTTTATATAAGTTCTTGAAAAAAGTGGAAAATACCTAGCAGCTCGTGACTCATGGTTACTTTCAGGGAATGGGCTGGGGTGAGGTGAGCGATCTGTTCTCTTCATCCCATGTTTTGTTAGTGGCGGGACTTTGCACCATTTGTTTGTTTTTGCTTTTGCTTATGTGGAATTTTTCAGGGGAAAAAAAAAAAGCTGGTGGCAAACCCTGGTCAGAGAAACTACCCAGTTTAGCAACACATGGGATATCTTGGTTGCAGTAAGATGGTTCCAGGGTCAGACTGGTGTTGGGGAGGGTGATCATGGGGAACTCAGTTGTTCTGTGGGACAGAATAGGAAGGATCTGGAGTCCTAGGGTAAGGGGGATGGGACCCAGAAGTGAACGGCAGAGGAGGGAGAGGTGACTGGAACAATGAGGAAAACTGGTTCCTGTGAAGCTCCTCACGTCTGCCATGACAGAGGAACTTTAAAGAAACAAATACAGATTTTCCTTGACTTACAATGGGATTGCATCCAATAAACCCATCATAAGTTGAAAATACCCTAAGCCAAAAGAAGAAAAAAAAGAAGAAAGAAGAGAAAGAAAAGAAAAGAAGATGTTCTAAGTCAAAAATGCACTTAATCCACCCAACCCACCAGACCTCACAGCTCAGCCTAGCCTATCTTAAACGTGCCCAGAACACTTCCATGAGCCGAAAGTTGGGCAAAATCATGAAACACAAAGCCTATGTTATAATAGAACGTTGACTCTCCCGTGTCGTGGACAGAACGCTGTCCTGAAGGTAACACCCAGAAGGGCCCTGTGGGTGCCAGAAGGTTGCCGATGTTTGGGTTGCTGAACCTCAGAACTGCGTGTCGACTGGTAGCTGAGCCTAACATCAGGAGAGCGTGTCTACCACACATTGATAGCCCGGGAAAAGACCAAAATTCAAAATTCAATGTAAGATTTCTACTGAATGCGTATGCCTGTCACATCGTCGTAGAGTTGAAAAATCCTAAATGGAACCATTGTAAATCAGGGACCATCTGTACTTTACTTTAAAGTTATTCTGTGTGTTGTGCAGTGAGGTCTCTCCTCCTCCACCCCCAGAGCTGCTCCAAATCATCTGTTAAACTCTACTACATACAACTACCTTTGGAGGGAAAAAAAAAAGGACCCTGTGGGGGTGATGTAAAGCAGAAAGAAGACAACAGACACGGGAGGTGAGATGTGCGATTAGAAACTGAACGGATTTTTTTTTAAGTAACCAGAAGTACTAAGGATGACTGCTCTGGAAAAGACAAGAACAAGTGTTGACAAGGATGGGGAGAAATTGTAAACATTCATCCACTGCTGGTGGGAATGTAAAATGGTCCAGATGCTTTAGAAATCAGTATGGCTGTTCCTCAAAACATAACAGGATTCAACAATTCCACTCCTAAGTATACCCAAAATAAATGAAAATGTATGTCATTTTCAAATATGTACACAAATGTTCACACCAACTTTAGTTATAATAGCCAAAAAGTGAAAACAATCTAATGTCCATCCACTGCTTAATGAACAAATCAAATGTGCTATATTTGTATAATGGGCTATTTGGTGAAATTAAGGAAGGAAAGAGGGAAGGAGGGAAGGAAGGGAGGAAAGGAGGGAGGGAGGGAGGAAAGAAGGACGGATGGATGGAAGGGAAGGAACCAACACATACTACAACAGGGATGAACCTCAAACATATCATTAAGTGAAAGAAACCAGGCACATATTATATGATTAGAAGTACACCATATGTTGTATGATTCCACTAATATGAAATGTCCAGAACAGACAAATCCGTAGAGACAGAAAGTAATTCATGGTTGCAGGGGTTGGGGGAGGAGGGAATGAATATGACTACTACCAAGTATGGGATTTCTTTTTAGGCTGATGAAAATGTTCTACAGTTAATTGTGGTGATAGTTGCACAGCTATGTGACTAAAAACCATTCAATTGTACATTCTAATTGAATTGCGTGGTGAGTAAATTGTATCTCAATACATTTGTCCAAAAAAAGTAACCAGAAGAAATGCAGCACCCACCCCTCTCCAGGGACAGGAGCTCCTGCTGAGGGAGGAGCCAAGGTAAAGTAATGGGGATGTAAACATCCAAGTTTGACCTGTGGGGACAGAGAGCTTGGGTCACCAGGCAGCTGACATCAGGGACACATGTGAAATGTGGAATGTTCAGTCCAAGGTCTAACATGGAGGGAGGACTCAATAAATATTAACTCTTGTTAAACACCTTGTTATTGTCTTATTCTGTACCATCCTTAATCATACTCCTTCCATTTTTCTAGCTTTGCTTGGCCATCACCCATGCAGGCAGAGGACCACACTATGGAAATGTACAAGTAGGCTTTTAGCTCAATATGACAAGATTTAGATCTTGGGAAAGGAGTTTTGAAACCATCAGGAAAATGCTTCATTTGATGGAGGTAAGTGGGTGATGTTGGACAGGGTGCCTTCTCTTTGCCCAGCAGAAATCACCATAGTCCCCTGGCAGGGTTGATGTCTAGGGCTAGATGATTCTCTGCTGTGGGGTTGTCTTGTGCATAGTAGGTCTTTTGGTCTCTAGCAAAGCAGCGTGCCTAGTCTCTACCCACTAGGTGCCAATAGGGCCCTCCCCTATTTGTGACAACCAAAAATGTCTCCAGACATTGCCAAATGTCCCCTGATGGCTCTCTTGCTCTCTCTCCCTTTCTTTCACACCCACCCTTACCAGTCCATAACTACAACCCTAAAAGATGAATGCTATAGTGAACATTGAACTTTAGCATCAGAAGGAAGCACAAGGTACTCAAGCAGGTCCCAGACTGACACCCCCATCCCACCTCCCCTGTGCCCCACTGATCAGACACTACTCTACAACCTGCTCATAGACCCATTCTTAATCTGTCCCCTGTTACCGCCTCTATATCTGCTCCATTCCCAAATACCCCCCAACAAGCCTACAGTCCCTAGCTATGATACTCGACCTTTGGTCATCCATCCAATCATCAGACACCTGAGACCTCAGCAAAGGCTCAGGCTCCTGTGTGCTGGGCAAAGAGAAAAGCATCACACAGGATAGAAGTTGGGTCGGTGGGTGTACTGGGGGCAGAGCCAAGGAAGGGGAAAGAAGAGTGAACTGCCATTTATCAAGCAGCTATTTCATGCATAAGCAAGGCTTATATCAGCGGTTTCTTCCACATTACTGCACTGAATTTTCATAACAACCTTGCATAAGTGGTATTTTCCCTTTTTGGTAAATGGAAAAATTGAGATTTGGGGAGGTTTTGGTAGGCCACCTAAAAACATGGCCACCAAAAATCCCTCACGCAGCTCCTCCCATCAATAGATGGGATCTATTCCTCTCTCTCTGAGTCCACATTGGCCTTGGGATGTGCCCTGAGCAAACAATGAAGTGGAAGTAGAATTACAGGACTTCCAGGCCCTGGGTCTTAAGACAGCAGCTTCTGCTTTCTCCCTTTGGAACCCTAAGGCCAAGGTGCTGTAAGGAGGTCCAAGCAACCCACCCAGAGAGGCCACATGGACAAAACCAAGACTATTGCCAACAGCTCCATCCCAGCCACCAGCTGGCTGTAGTAACATGCGTGAACCCAGACAAGACCTGCAGAAAAATCAGTTCTAAGAAATAATACACTGATATGTGAACTAACTTGAATGTAAATAAAATTTTGAAAGAAAAATAAATAGATAATACACTCATGTTTGTTTTAAACCACTAAGTTTTGGGGCAGTTTGCTATGTGCAGCTGTTAATAACTGATACAAGAATTAAATAATTTGCTCAAGATTATACAGCCATATCCCAGAGGGAACCAACATTTAAATATAAGCTTGTTTCTATCAAAGCCTCTTTTCTCCCATGAAGGTACATTAATTTGTCCTCTAAGATGTGGAACTATCTACAAGGCTAGGGTGAAACCGTGTGTGAGGGTTAACTGAAGAGAAAGGATATCAAAGAAATCAACAGTTGACAACAGGTATACCTCCTAGTAAAAAAAAAAATAACAAAAGATCAACTATGAATAAGGTATGACTATAGAAAAGTTCTACTCATTAGCTCTATTTGTGGAAACTGCTGATATTGATAGCTAATTGATATGCAGCACATACTGTTTAAATGTAATTAATTATGGGGTGGCAGTAAATTCAAAATATGTGCATGTCTATTTCCAAGATAGCAACTTTGACCTTTGAAAAAGAAGAGGAAACATTGGTTCATAGGTTAATCATATGTATATATGCCTCAGTATTTTTAGCACCTGATGGCACAGTCAGAATGCTCATTTCCTATCTTCCCTAATCATGATCCCTACAGCAAGGGGAAGGCGGGATCTGCTGGGTCCTCCCACAGCAGATCTCTCCTCCCCAGCAGAACATTCAAGCTTAGAAAATAAGGAAGCCTAGGCTCCTAGGCTTAATACAGCTCCTGACTTCGAGTCTGAACACACTAAGAGCAAATGAGATCAGACCACTCCCCCAAACTCAGGTCACCTCGCTAACTACATCATCAGACTTCCATGAATCAAGTCTTTAATCCCATCAGTGGTGCAACAGTAAATGGCAAATATTCCATAACCACCTCTCTTGGAGGAAAAAATAATAATAATAAAGCTCCAAAGTGTAGCATTTGCCATTTCTGTGGTATCCATACTCCCACCACGGCCAATTCCAACCTATCGACGTGACATTCTCCACCATGCGAAATTTATGAAAATTTATCGATCAGCTCTCTCCTGCATGACGAGCCTCAGGCCAGCACTGACACCCCACCCACCCACATGCACAATATTATACCCATTAGGATTGTGTTCAGCTGCCAGTGACAGAACGCCCTGAAAGATAGTGGTTTAACAGAGGAGTCTATTTCTCTTTTATGTAAAACAAGTCCAGAGGGGAATCACCTAGGACTACCATGGTAGTCCCATACAATGATCCAGAATTTAGCCTCCTTTGCCTCTTGGTTCTGCTATCCCTAGGAGATGGCCCTCCTTTTTATGGTTGGAAACACCTACCTTCCCATCCAAGTTTGAGTAAGCAAAATGGAAAACGTTACAGAAATATATGTGTTTTCTTAAAGGGGCTTCCTAGAAATTTCACCAAAGATTTTGTGAGGTCTCATGGTCCAAAATGTAGTCATGTGGTTAGATCTAGCTGCAAAGAATTGTGGGAAAGTTAGTTTCTTAGTTGCGTGCCCAGGTGAAAGTCAGCATTCAGTTACTACAAGGGGAAAATGCTGAAGTAGGAAACCAGCTGTCTCAGCTACCACAGACACAGTACCATTTACTGCTCTGCTGGGGTCTTCTGCCAAGCTCTTTATCCATGTTATTTCAGTTCTGGCCACAGTTCTCAAAGTGTAGTGGTACCAGAGAAGACTTAAAATAAATATAGATGAGCATCTATTAAAATTTTTTGAGATTTATGTATTTATTTTAATGTGGGGGAAAAAAAAGGAGTGCACCAAATGTCATTTCGGATACTTTTGCTTAGAACTAGGGTAAGGTAGATAATAACTTTTTAACTTACACAGGTAGTAAGTTCCAGAAAAATGAAATAAATACTAGTACAGGTGATCTAAGGATATAGGAAAAACTCTTAGGGTAATGCCTCCATGCCTGAGATTTGGGGAACACTTTGGAGATAGCTGTCATTGTCCCACTTCCCGGAGGAGGAAACTGAGGCTCATAGAAGTGACGTAACTTGCTCAAGTTTACACAAAATTATGTCGGCAGGTTTGACAACCTCACTCTTGAACAATGATTAACATCCTCTAATGTTGCATTTGAGAATAACTGGGATGCAGATTCTAGTAATTTTGGTAAAATCTTTTTCTATACACATATAATTATTAATTATAATTATAATTTAATTATAATATTTACATAACTATGTAAATATTAACTGAACATAAGGTTATATATGCAACTAATTAATGTATATGCAAATTACATAATTATATATATATAACATAATAATTTTATATATAATTTTTTATATAATTTTATATATAATGAAACTAAAAGGCCAATTTACTAATACTTTCTGGAGGGTTCTGTGGGATGTCTCCAGGGAGCCCAGTGTCTCCAGAGACAATACCTGACAATGGCCATCAACTCACAAAGGCCTCTTGATGTCCTTCAGGACTGGGTTGCACAATAAAAAATGGTGATGCTTTTCTTAAATATTAGAACAGATTCTGGGAAATGGAGGACAAACTGGGGGAATGCAATATATTAGTTAACACAACTGATGCAACACAGCCTAGGTCTAAGGGAGAAAATATAAAATTATAGTAGAGTAAATAAGTTATTCTCGTGTAACTTTGTTTGGAAATAGAAACTTATGAACATAACATGTAAATTTGTGCCAAGTATATGCAAATTATGTCCAAATGTATGTAAATCGTGGCCACATACATGCAAATTTGTTTTCTAAGCTAAAATCTCTGAAAATAAATATACATATATGTATGTGTACATACAGTAATTCTATATGTCTGTATTCTGTCATGGTTTCCCCATACATGGCCTTACCAGCTCGTCCTTCATAGAGCGCTAAAGACAACTGAAACACCTACAGGATACAGCATCTGAAGTAAGCGACAGGGTCTGAGTGACCAAAAGACCACATGCTGTTGGCAGTCTCAGAAACTCTGGACAGCCTCTGGCAGGGAGGCCTCTACGCTCAAGATGGGGGACAAAGCAAGGTCACAGATCAGCCTTGTCCGTGGAGCTGCTTTCAAGGTAGATAGATGCCTTCTCTCTGTCCAGGTTTGTTTGTGTACCATTCTGTTTGGCAGAAAGAGAGGGTTGGGACAAGGGTTCAAGGTCCTTTGGCCTCTAACAGTGGCAGAAGCCTCCAGATCAATCCGGTTTTCACTGGTGGGTGAATGAACCTAGGATTGATATACTGATAGAGAAGGTGTGGGGGATGGAAGGAGATGACGTAGGAGGGGGACAGTTGAAGGGTGGGATGGAGGTAGAGGGGAATATTTCTGTTTCTGGTTAACACTTTATGTGTACTGTACCATTATAGGGGGAAAACATACAACCTTAAAAGAGCCTCAACTAATTATAAGTGGGGAATATGTAAAATGATATGATGCTGCTTGGCCTCTGGATAAGTACCCTGCTGAATTTCTGCATGTGCCATATTATAAATAAAGCCCAAATGAAACCATAAAACTTGAAGAAAAATGGGGAGGAGAGAAGCTGTTGTTCATGCTTGAAACCCACCCTGTACACATGCAAAACAGCTAAGAGAGACCCACCTCAAAATCATCTCTTCATAATGTAAATCTAAGAATGGTTTCCAGATGGAATCTGAGATGCATACCTTATCATTATATCAAGGAGCAGGCCTACTTTTGACCACATCCAAATGAACCACCCAGCCACAAGTCTATGCATGGGCAAGTTTGGCTTTTTCAGTTTGCCTAGAGTGTTCCCGGTCCCACCACTGTGGTTCCCGGATTCTCCCCTGGGCTAGTCTTTGAGATGACGTTGAATGAGTTGGAACCAGGCAACATTTCAGGCCAGTGACAATTCCAAATTTCTTCCTGCCTGGTGGTAGCATCCCTCCTGTCTACCTTCCTCATTTTATTTTCCCCAGGCTTGCCAAGTGGGACAGGAAATTACATCACAACATCATGTTGCCATCTCCAAAGTGTTAGGTTTCCCCCTTCCTCTCCAACCCTGAAATTGCAGAAAACTCTAAGTAGTGGTAAGCTAGGCTGGTAAGTAGTGCTAGGAATTTAAGACAGACCAAGCACTGGAGAGCTTGTAAAGACTTGGCTGCGACTGACAGAAAGTCCAAAATGACAGGAGCTCAAACAATAAAGGAACTTATTGATCTCTCCTGAGATCATAAATTGATCATAAAACCACAATGGAGGCAGATAGTCTATGGCTCACAGAGAGCCTTCCCAAAGTCGCAGAGACCCCAAGACTTTCCCTTACTGCTCCCACATTCTCAAAACCAGGTCTCTACAGCTCGGCCAGGATGGCTGCTTGAGTTCTAGACATCACATTCATAGCCCAGCCAACAAGTGTGTTGGATTGTTTTTAATCCAATGAATCATCCCTCCTGTGTCTACACACCTTTGCGATGTCAAGGACACTGTCTTTCTTTCCATCAAGACCTGGAGTCTATTTCTCCATCCTGAATTGGTTGACCAATATAATTTGGCAGAAGTAACGGTGTATGGATAAGGGTACAGCGTGAATAGTCTTAAGAGAATCAACTTTCAGATTCTCAGTTTCCACCTGTGCTCTCTCCAAAAGTGGTCAGGCTGAGAAGGTACTGGAGCTCCCAATAGCCTTTCTTCACTTCGTGAAAGAAAGGCATGCCCCTCCACTCTTACACATCTTACTCTGATTCACTATCCTGTGATGGGAAAACTCCAGGACATGCAACAAAAGGGAAGCCTCCTAGGATGAGTAATAAAGGTTCTGTCTCCATCCCCCCCCTCCCCACAGGGCTTTTGGGATTTCCCTGGTTTAGACATTCACTCCTTTGCTTATTAAGGGAAAGCCCATTATCCAGACTGGGTATTTGGCCCATTTGGGGATATCTAAATTCAGTTGGATGGTCCAGCAAAGAAATGAGAATAAAAACAGCTTTTCATCAACAGTCACCTCTTCTACTTTCTCACCCGTCAAAGAAGGAAAGAGAGAAAGAGAAGGGGGAGAAAGAGAGAAAGAAAAATCACCAAAGTTGAGGTTAGTCCTATGAGAAAAAAATCAAGAACATCTATAAGAATTATTTAATGCTAAAAAAGACACTTTTGTCATCACATTTTCAAATACAAGAAATTCTTTACAACTATTTTGAAGACTCATCCCTGGGAGATACCATTAGCTGAGAAGAACAACACATTCAAATAGCTAAAGCCTTATTGGTCATTGTAATGGTAACTGGAATGTCCCAGATACATTAGCTGAAGCCCTAGGATCAAAGTTCCATATGATTTCTGTGCTGTTTAATAAAATTGTTTAAAACATCTTACCAATTTGATAATTAAGATCTTATTCCAGAAGAGGGAATAGAATACTTTCTAATTGATCCTATGAGGCCAGCATTACCCTAATACCCAAACCAGAAAAAGACACTACCAAAAAATAAGTAAACAAAAAAAAACCACAGACCAATATCTCTCATAAACGTAGATGCAAAAGTTCACAACAAAATATTAGCAAATCAAATCCAGCAGTGTATAAATAGAATTATACACTCAACCAAGTGGGAATCATCCAGAAATGAAAGGCTGGTTCAGCATTCAAAAAATAATTAATGTTATTATCAACAGACTAAAAGAGAAAAGTTACACAATCTTATCAATAGATACAGAAAAAGCATTTGACAAAATCCAACACCCATCCATGATTTTTAAAAATAGCAGTAAACTAGGAATACACTCAACTTGATAAAGAATCCCATAAAATTCCTACAGCTAGCAGCATACTTAATGATGAGAAATTCAAAACTTTCCCACAAGGATCGGGAACAAGAAAATGATGTCTGCTCTTACCTCTCCTTTTCAACATCATTATAGAAGTCCTAGCTAATGCAACAAGGCAAGAAAAGGAAATTTAAAAGTATCCAAATTGGAAAGGAAGAAATAAAACTGTCTTCGTTTGCAGATGACATGTTTATTTTCAGAAAATCTGAAAGAATTAACAAAAACCAACCAAACCAAAAATTCCTAGAACTAATATGCAATTATATATAAAAGTCAATCACTTTCCTATATACCAGCAATGAACAACTGAAATTTGAAATTAAAAACACAATGCCATTTACATGCACATCCCCCTCAAATTAAATTATATTAATTTAAGCAATTAAATACTTAGTACAAATCTAACAAAATATTCTCCCCACAATATGACTTAGAAGCTCTTCACATGAGAGCTTATTCTATTTTCCCACCCCTAAGTGTGGGGCTGGTCTTGGGACTTGCTTTGGCCAGTGGAATGTGGCAGAAGTGACAATGAGTCCATCTGGAAGCTATGCATGAGAGGCTTTGTTTGGCCATATCCACTCTCGGAATCCTGCCCAGGAGCCCTGGAAAGAAGCCCAGGATAGCCCAAGTGGAGGGCTAGAAACCATTGCTCCAGACCCAGAGCAACCCAGCTGACCAGACGGCTGGCTATGGACCTGTGAGCCATCCCAGCTATGCCAGCAGACCCCTTCTAGACTAAAGAACCACTTAGCCAGCCCACAGACTAGAGATTATTGTTTTAGGCCTGTAACTATTTGTTACACACCATTCTTGAGGTAAGAGAAAGCTAATATATCTCCTTTTGACAAATTCTCTATTATTTACTGTGATGCTAACTCAATTCTTGGGGGTTAGGGAAGGACATTTTAACATTCCACTTACCATAGGAAATAAAACAAATATGATATTGCAATTTGCACACACAGACTTGATAATTATGAGACCAATAAAAGACTTTCAAGCATAAAAACACATTACATTAGGATAAAAATCTATGAAGAAATAGAATAGAAAATGGAATTCAAGGAGGAAAAAAGGAAGATGAAAAATGTCTGAATGTTAACAATAACCTTTCAGGTAATTTAAAATGCAACAGGTATAAGGGTGCCTGGTTGGCTCAGTAGGAAGAATGTGCAACTCTTGATCTTGGGATTGTGAGTTCAGACCCCATGTTGGGTGTAGAGATTACTTAAATAAATAAAAACTAAAAAAAAAAAAAGAAAAGGAAGATTCAAATGCAACAAAGATCAAATCATTATAGCATTTAAATTCCACTTGGCCCATATTTTAAATACATGTAACATTTTTACTTTAAAATGTCAACATTTGGGGCATCTGGGTGTCTCAGTGGGTTAAGCCTCTGCCTTTGGCTCAGGTTATGATCCCAGGGTCCTGGGATCAAGCCCTGTATAGGGTTCTCTGCTCAGCAGGGAGCCTGCTTCTCCCTCTCTCTCTGCCTGCCTCTCTGCCTACTTGTGATGTCTCTCTGTGTCAAATAAATAAATAAAATCTTAAAAACAAATAAATAAAATATCAACATTTTACAATATGCCAAAAATTACATCCTTGGCAACTATTTGAACTTATGAGCAATCTATACTTTCAATGCCATTCCAATCAAAATTCCACTGGCATTTTTCAAAGAGCTGGAGCAAATAAATAATCCTAAAATTTGTATGGAATCAGAAGAGACCCCGAATTGCTAAGGAAATGTTGAAAAATAAAAATAAAACTGGCGGCATCACCTTACCTGATTTCAAGATTTACTACAAAGCTGTGATCACCAAGACAGCATGGTACTGGCATAAAAACAGACACATAGACCAGTGGAACAGAGTAGAGAGCCCAGATATGGACCCTCAACTCTATGGTCAAATAATCTTCGACAAAGCAGGAAAAAATATACAGTGGAAAAAAAGACAGTCTCTTCAATAAATGGTGCTGGGAAAATTGGACAGCTATA